>JABXWE010004309.1:0-66139 GCA_014611495.1 Limonius californicus
TAGTCTTATAAAGTGTATAACTCCATCACGGAAGTTTAAAAAAATAATATAAAATTATTGAGGTTTTCTGCATAGTTCATTCAGTTAAACACACTTGCCCCAGCAATTTTTACGTACATTTGTAGGTGATTAGAAACCGAGATTGCACTTTCCCGTTTTTTCTGGGAAAGTGCAATCAGGCGCAGACCTACATATAATATTTTATTTCTACTATTTGGAATTTTATGTAAAAACAATAAACTTACTATCAGTTAAAGAACTCCCTCAGGTATCGCCAAAAAAAATATCAAAGAAAAAAACTCAACGTTCTAGTTTTTGTAACGTGTTAAAGTTCCACTATTCAAAAACGTGGTCGCACTTCCCCCACTTTACCTTAGTGATTTATCCACATTTCCAAGACCATCGTTTCATCCAAGCATAATTCACCCTGTTCATTCCTACTGTTTGTGTACTACAGCTTCTCCTTTCTTCCTTAATGTTTCTGTAAAAGGCTCTGGAATTTTTATTTCTGTATGTTTCCTCCAAGGATTTTATTCTCTTTTCCCTTTCTTTTTCCTGCATAGACTTTGTATCTTGTTTCTGACCTGCTTGTAATTCCCATGGTTTGCATTTGTTGGATCTTGTAACACTCTCAGCCAGACCTTTCTCCTTTCTTTCACAGCTCCTTCACATTCTGCATCAAACCATTCTTTCTTTTTCGCTTTTTTCTCTTCTTCAAATCTTTATGCTCTTTTCTAGTGTTCTTTTGAGGAAATTCCATTCCTGCTCCACACTCCTGTACTGTTCCTCTTTTTCTACAAGTTCTTTGGTTTCCCTAGCATATTCCTTTTGTATTTGTTCTTTTCTTAAGCAGTCTATGTTCCACCCCTGCTTCTTTTTCTTATGATCGTTTGCAATTTTAGGCACTGTTTGTTTGAGTTTGACTTTTATTAAAAGATGGTTCGAGCCTATCACTGCACCCCTGTAGGACCTAACATTCTTTATATTTTTACTGTGAATTTTTTCTATAACGACGTGGTCAATTTGATTTTGAGTTTTCTTGTCTGGGCTTATCCATGTCACTTTATGAATATTTTTATGTTTCAGCATTGTACTTTTTATCACCATTTTGTTTCTACCCACAAAATCGATGAGCTTTTGTCCATTGTCATTGACATATATCTGTCTTCTTTTCCAATTTTTGCGTTCCAGTCCCCTATTATAATGTACATATCAAACTTTAGTAATTTCTCCACTAACTCTTCCAACTTCTCGCAAAGCTGCAATTTTTTCTCTTCTTCTGTCGGTGCATGAGCGTTTAATATGCTCAACTTCCTATACCTTCCTTTTATCCTTATATAGCTTATCCTGTCATTTATTATTTTGTATTCGTTTATTACACTTTTCAGTCTTTCACTTATTAGAAAACCTGTCCCTAATCTGTTCTTTTCCCCACCTCCATTCAACCAGTAGTAGCCTTCAATTTTCGTTTCTGTTACACCTTTTATATTCATCTCTTGTACTGCTAGTAAATCTATTGTGACGCCTAGTTAATCGACGGCGACAACAAAAATAGTTTTATACACTACAAACTATTGAAGCATCAAATTTCTAAGCAAGGTCCAGGTATCAAGGACAAGGGTTCGACTAGCTGCAGTCGAAGAAGGGTGGTTCGATGTAAGCCTAGGCGCCACCTGTTTAAAAAAAACCTTTCCTCCTCGAAGATAACTTTGGGTAAACAGGAACCTTCTTGGATGTGAACTTACCTTGCTTGGTAATACTAAACTTATTTTTCAAGACAGAATAAAACACAATTGTAATTGACAGATTACCACAATATAATGAACCAGTAAAATAATTAATCAATACAAGCAAAAGTATATATATATGAAGCATCAAAAGCTTAAAAAAAATCAGGATCACAACCCCAAGTTGCATATATGTACATAAATTCACAATCATGAATAAAATGAACGGACCACAGTACGTTACTGTCTCTGATTTAATTTTTATTCAGAGCTGAACCGAAATTTCCAGGGATAGCAATAATGCGTAGATCAGGTTTAAACTTAGGAAGCGTTAATCTACTTCTAAAAATGTCAAATAAACCACCAAATTCCCGTCTAGTATGTACGATATCGCGAGGCCTCTTATACGCAATAGCTAGATTAAGACCCAAAATTAATGGTATATGCGCACGGTTAATTATAAATGTACGCAAAATTCCCCCTTTTGTTTGAACTTTAAATCAGAAATTTAATCTCGTAATCTGCAGACCATTTAACAAGTTCTCAATGTACAAAAAGTTATTTTTAATATGAACAAGAATTTTTCCAAATAAAATATTGAACAAAAAAAAATTTGTCGAGTATTTATTATATTTCAACATAAATATGCCTACGCAATTAAAACGAGTTGCAGTTATCCGTCTTTTGATAGTTCTCGAAATTTCGTGGACTTATCAACCCAATGCAGGTAAGTTAAAAAGTTGGCTAACAGACCTTGAACGTAGATGGTCTTTACACAATGGACTCGCTGCACGCACATCTGCTACTCAACCATGCAACGCTGACTGTCCCTGCACTGGAATTCCTGGCCTGGAATTATCGGGCTCGCGGAATTTCCCACGTCGTTATAAATTCGATCAGGTTCCGGATGTTTCCACTCTTCCGGCTGCTGTTTGATGCCTAAATAAATTCAACTGTCTTAGAAAAGAGGAATAAGGACCTTCCTAAGCTTACCATACGTTGTTAAATTGGCAGAAGAAAAACTCTCCAAGAGTGCACTATATTAGGATTTCTCCAAGGGAAAAATTTACTATCACTCTACCGTGTTTAAGTTTCCCCTAATCACTTGAAAATTCACAAATTGGAATAATCTTCCGAGTCGTAACGATCTTAATTAAAAATTCAAGTCTGCACTTCTTGAGAATTGAATGCGTTCTACCTTACTCCAGCTTTCGCAGTCCGAGAATCGAAAATTCACGATCACGATCGATGCGCAGAACACAATACGAGAACCAATTTTTGAATTCGAAAACCCGAAGTATGCCGCCCAAAACGCTGTAATGGGAATACACTTTTGATATACATTATGCGTCAGAAATCACACGTTACACTATTTCATATTTTTTTGTCCCTGCAATAAGTTGTTTTAGTTTCCCTTCCCTGTTTAACCCTTGAACGTTCCATGTGCCTATTTCTATATATTCGCTTGTTTGGAGCCAATTCTTATCTTTTAGTTTTCCTGTTTGATACATAGTTTGAGCGCTCGCCTGTCCGATAGTTATTTTGTGCTTACTTGTCTCAGTTTCCTTGTTCATTGCTGGTGTCGTCTTCAATAGTTCAGCTAGGTGGTTGGGTTTTACTTTTTTGGAAGTGTTTGACTCCTTGTCAGTTCATCCAACTCCCCGGACCATTCATATTGTATCCCGTTTATTTCTAGCTTCCTGTAACTTATTTTTGTTCTGTTTCCCTTTCTGCTTTTGCTCTTTTTCGGATCTCAGCCTGGACCTGCTGCTCTTCTGATGTTAGATCACTGTCTATGTAAATTTGCTTAGCTCCCAATTTATGTTTATTCTTCAGGATGGCTATTTTCTCATCGAAGTGTTTTAATTTTGCAACTATTATGCCATTGTCTTCTTGTTTGTCGATTTTGTACGCCGCGCCGTTTGTACTGCCGCCTTGACTCCTAGTTCTCGTTGTATTGCCTCCTCCACTTTCTCATTTAAATTTCCCTCTTCTAAGTGCATTCCCTTAATGACTATGTTGTTCCTTCTATAAGCTTTCTTCCGTGATTCAAGTTTCCTTTCTAAATTCTCTATTTTACTTTTCATACAGTTCATTTCCTTTTCCCATTCTACCTCTCTTTTGATTATTCCTCTTTTATGGCTCTCACTTCTTCGTTGTTGGTTCTCAATTCGTTGTTATTTGTTTTTAATTCGTCTCTAATATTCTGCAATTCATTCTTGTTTTCTTTCATTTGGTTGTTCATTTCTTCGATTAATTTCGCTAGTTTCTCCATGTTTTCTTCGTCCTCTTCCGTATTTGCTTCTATTTCCTTTTGTAGGCGTCCTGGGCGTTTTCCTGCTTTTTTTAAAGGTTTCTTCCGCTTGAGGTTTCTCTACGCTATTATCTTGATTTGTTGTTGTGTCTCTTTTCCTTTTAAAAAAGTCTTGACTGAGCTTCCGCTGGTTTTTCTTTCCCTCACTTTCACTTTGTTTTTATTGCCCATTTGCGTCGCTTTGTTAATTTATGCCACCATCCCTGCTGACTTGACATTTGTTTGGTAATCTCTTGAAGGATACAATGTAGAATTAACATTAGCTACTATAAAAACAATTTCCCGCGTATTTACAAGTTGAAGTCAAATTGATAGAAAAAGTTAGGTTAACGTCTGCAAACTACAGACAGTGTTGGGTAGTAACTAAGTAAAAGTAACTCGTTACTAGTAACTAGTTACTTTTCAGTAACTTAATAGTAATTTAATTACTTTTGTGTTTTCAGTAATTGTAACTATAACACGTTACAATTATTTAGTAACTTTAGTAACTGAATATGACAAGTTACATTTTCATGCTACAAATGTAAAATATTTTAAAATGTTCGGTTTTTAATGCGTAGTATTTAAGAAATTATATCTGAAGCTTAAGAATTTATTGAAATTTCGAATGCAAATGCTAATACCGAACACAGGAATACCTTCTTGTACTTACTCCATAATAAATAATATTTGACGGATCCTATTTGGGTGGTGACAGCTTTTTCCAGTAACCTTTAATCCTTTAACAACTAGAAGCTCTCTGAGCAAGTATGCGAATTACTGGGAAGTACATTGCTAACGCCTGTGCGCAGGTTGGGGGTGTCTAATTCAGACGAAAATACATTCACCGTCTCTATATTTCAATAATAAAGAAAAATAAAATAAAATCCTGGGAAAATCCCAAAAACATCGTTGAACCAGCGCCTCTAAGCTCTAAGCCTGTTCCTCCCCCCACGTTCTGCTGTTTAAACATTACTATAATAAATCTGTGTTGTATGCTATCTGCACTCCATGTAGTAAATTTGTTTGTGACAAGTTTCAATAAGTGTTTGTTTATCAAAATGAACAGCACTTTCATGGAGGTTGATGATTTTGAAGACATGCTGTTAGCGAGCAATAAAATACCTGTTTCTATTGATATTAAGTTAGTAGTAATTGCATGTATATTAGTAGCGTCTCATAAAAAAAGGTAACTTAAAAAATATCGAGTTACTTTATGGTAACTTAGTAACTTATTCAAGTTACTTTTATAATTTTGTAACTTAGTAACTTACTTAGTTACTTTTTTACCGAGTAACTGATTAACTTACTTAGTTACTTTATTAGAGTAACTTACCCAACCAACGCTGACTACAGACTTCCACCATCGGCTAGATAGAGAATTAGAATCGCTCGTCAGTCGATATTGGATTTACAATTGGCTCACGGTGGCAACTGGTTCTGTCAGATACACTGTGCCCAACGGAAGGTTAACGAAAGTTCTATTGCTCATTTTTTCTGTAATTTCAATGGCGAGCTTTGAACTTGAGGTACACTGTATGCTTTCTTAGTTACACAGTCAGTTTAAGGTATGAGAAAATTCAAATGTGCTGCTTTGCTTATCATTATTTTATAATCTGCACGTTCTGAAGGCAATATTACATAATCTCATACCAATACCAGTAAATTATGTAAACAAAATGGAAGGATTATTTAGAAAAGAATAATTGCTATCCGCTTCGGTTTTGTTAAACCACAAATTTGACTAAAATTCATGATAATAGAAACGTGTTGTTACGGGGCAATCGAGCCTTTTCGACGACCCGTAAACAGGTGGATGGAAAAAGGCCTACAGCTTAGCTCAGAGGAGTAGAGGGAGTTCGTGAAAATCGCTTACGGGAAAAATCTTTAGTTGTGTACAGGGTAAGTCAAAATTTGTGGGCGCCACCTTCCAAATCCAGCTGATTGAAGGTCCTCGTGGAAGGCCGAGAAGCCAACAGCTTACGGGAACGGAACTTACCGTGATTGTGCCTCCTCCTATATATTTGGAGTTTGCAAAATTCTTACATAAACAAATACAGAGTACAAAAAAATAAAAGAGGCAGTAACTTTTAAAACACATATAATGAAATTATTGGTAACGACGGTACAACAAAAATGACAAGCAAAAGTGATTTGATAATTCTAAAATTGCAACAGCATAATTTGAACGTTCAAAAAAAGGGAACTCGCCGCCCACGGTATTTAAAATCGATTAATTCTGCGTGGTCAGTGGTGTAGAGTTTACAGGAAAAATACAGCATAAACAAAATTCCTTTTTACAGATATTAAAAGATTTTCGACTGAAGGTCGCTTTTTTTGGTTTAACAAGACAAAGTTTAATTCCGCCAAATTTTTAAAGTCGCGCGCAAGTTTCGTTTCACCACACACAAAAACTGGTCTGTTTTACCTTAACTTTCGCTGTGAGGCAGGCACAATTCCGGGAGGGTTGGTTTCAACAGGCTGCTAACGTTGAACGCAAGACAGGACTCTCCGATGGTATAAAAAAATAGCTGCAGAACGGCGGGAGTTGGGCTTCGCAATTTAATCCGCCCAACGGTCAATTCACCAAGAATTGGCTTTACTGGGGTTAAATCCAGTGCTTCCTATTAAATCCGGCAGTAGCCGATGGTCTGTTTATTACCCCTTGGTAAAACAGCGAGACGGAACACATACAACGGATACCCCTCGAAAAAATAAAAAAACCCCAAGAGCCGCCCCTGCTGCACTTAACGTAATTACGGTTCCCGATTGATGGAGTTTTCGGACAACCGGAGCCAACAGATATCGAAAATTGACCGCCTTAAAAACGCAACGGGAATTTGCACTCTCCCCAAAAGATATTGCACCATATTACGAAATGTTATGTAGAAGTTCTAGAACGAAAACGGACACGTGCGACTGCTGAGATCAACACTTCCGAGAATTTGGTCGGCAGAAAATCAGCCCACAAAGAGAACGTTCAAGGAATTAACGGAACTGGCCTTTCATAACTCAATTTTCAAGACAAAACAAAATAGCGAAATTGTGACCAACATTCAAACGGCCATTAAAACAGAATTTCGATTACTATGAAGCGGCAATTAAATTAAGAAATTAATTCATATTAAGCGGCACATTTTAAAATGAACATAAGTGCCTAGCATTAATTAAAGAAAAGAAATAATAACGGCATGAATTCTTTTAATTGTACAGTAATATGTTTTAGTATTAATTATGGCACAAAGTCATAAAACATTCTACAAAATCTGCTCAATATATTAATCTAATAGCTTTTAAGAGTTATACAACACCATATTACACGAAATATGATAAAACAAAAACTCATCTACCACTACTTAGTAAACACAAAAAAATAATCATAAACTTTTACAAAACTCCACAAATATTGTAATATTAACATTATATTTTTGTACCAAATATTAGTCATCTCGTTTTAACGATAACATTTTAAGTATTGCTATATATCACACAATCAGGAAACTTAAGTGCATAACATTATAATAAAGAACACAAAGCAAAGTCTCTTATGTACATTCTCTTGTTCCCACCAGTACAATATAATAAACAGCTATTATATGTTGGAAAATAATTGAAGAGGAGTTGCAGGTGATATATAATTATCGTAAGCGAACGAAGAGACAAAGTAGTAAAGCAGAGGTCAAGATTCATACAATAATCTTTGATAGTGGGGAAAGACCTCCCAAGTGGGAATGTGCAATCCAAATTCTAGAGCTACCAGTACGGCAAATTCAGAATCAAACAGTTCTTTGCGGTTCAATCTAAACACACTTTCGATTCTTTCGATGAGTGCCTTAAGGGCGTCTCCTTTAATGTCATTCAGTTTGGCAGAAAGAAGCAAACTTGCAGCTGCGCACAGTTTGCGGTTTTGTTTGTTGATCAGCCCACGCAGGATAAGTTTCTCGAAGTACACGTACGCTTGGGCCACTGTAACCAGCTCGATGCCGCTTTCGGCTTTTGCTATTTTACGCATTTCCTTTTTTATGCTAAAAAAAAGTTAACACAATTTAAAGTTACGGGAAGAAAAATTTAAAAATCAAATTTTTATTACCTTCTCAGTTTACTTAAAGTCAACTGTATATGCGGAAATCTGTCCTTGAACTTGTCATTGATTTCCTTCTTCAAATCGGACGGCCTCACGTAATCAATCACCGACGTCATGTATGAACTGAAGGTCAACAATGTCCGATGCTTTCCCGCTATTAGCTCGGGGTCGTCCAACAAGTTGGGGGTGTAAGCAAGCATAGCGGAAGACGTTTCTTCTTTTGCATCCGGTGGAGGTGAGGTTGTTATTACATGAGCGGTGCCTCTTTGTGCCCCCTGATCGTATGAAAAACACCTGAAATAATGGTAGCGATTTTACTAGAAGTTTATTCGCTTTTGTTTTTAACTTTCTAGGCATGGAGTCTTCAGTAATCATAGAAATACAAATTAATACTAGGGCAATAGAGTAAAGTCAGATTGTAGGAAAGCCTGAGAAAGAGAAATGAGCTGATATATACAGGGTGTTTGACCTAGCAGATCCCAACCAATATTGTGGTTTCGAGTTGCAGGTGCTTTATGATGTATAAAATACTGAGCAACACGTTACAGTTCCGATTTAAAAGGCAGGAGCTAGGGGTAAGGATTAATAGCAGGTGGAGACGGGATACTGAAATTTTATATACAAATAATAAATTATATCCAACAAATCGGTACTACAGCCATGTTAAAAAAATAGCTTTCTGATAGGTAGTACGAAAAATAGAAGAAAATTGTTATTGTTTCCCAATAATGACTGAGATAACAGTATCAATGGAATCGTTTAGGTACTGTAGTGCGCGTGCACTACATTTATCGGGTTGCCTTGTTTGGGGTGGATATGTTTTTGTTATTGTTTACTAAGTTACCATTTTACGATTCAATAAACACGTACTCTCAAAAGCTCGTTTCAATTTTAATATTAGAATCTGGTATCATACCAGATCCTTATAGTACCTTATGAATAAACATAACCTTATTAAATTCCACATACAGGGTGATTCTAAACATGCGCGAAAAACTTTAACCACATATAGCTGAGGTTTTTAACCCCTAAATCACCTTGTAATTTTGTTTCAAATATGGCACCGTTTATCAAATTTTTAGAATGCAAATAAAGTATTTTAGACAAACTTGGAAGACTTCTGTTTGAAGAAAATTCCAAGCTGCAGGAACTTCATGCTTTGCTAGAAAGAGATTCTTCCTCAACAAACATTCAATTTAATAATACCAAATAATTAGTTAAAATTCGCAATTATAAAAATTTATTCGATTTTGATGGTGATCTTAGTTTTGGTAAAGTTTTTAAACCATTCAGTACATGATTTGGAGCTAACATAATTATGAGTAACTGATTTTTTACTGTTTGTTTCTTAGAAGACAATTTTACTAGAAAAATGCAAAGTTGTACGCAAAATGTATGGAATTAATATCTAGTATCCAAATATCTATTTTATAGAACAAAAACTCAAACTTGGTGATAGCTACACACCTTAAGGCAGCTTGTGCAACTTTATTAATTAAACATCTTGAATGAACTGGTATGGAATCTGTTTACGTTTGTCAAGTTATTTAAACATTAACTTTCACCTAGTGCAAAAAACTAAGAAATTTGTAGGGATACTATAGATGTTATGCTTGTAATCAATAGCTGTAGCAAATAAACTAAAATTTTAACAAATACTAAATAACTGTAGTAAATGTTAGAAACTGCAGAGGTGAAGTAAATATTTTGGTTTCTACAGCCAACCCTTATTAAACATTTGGCTGATTATACTGTATTTAAAAACATAAAGCTGTTTTCATTTAATAATGAAATTCCAGACCTTACTCTTGCAAATTAATGCTGACCTACGTGTAAATACATAAGTGAATATAATGAAATCTGCTTAAACTGTTAAGCCGATGTCCCCCTGTAAAAACTTGTATAAAAACTTTTATAAAAGTTTTTATAAAAACGATTTTGACAGTGTGACAGCAAGCAGTTTTATACAAATGACGTCACGGTAATAGTTATTTATTATACGAGCGGATTAAATGAATATTTAATGAGCGATATGTTTAACCGCGCAAGCGGCGCAGCCGCGAGCGCGTTAATATTGCAAGTTAAACATTCATTTAATCCGTGAGTGTAATACAACGTTTTATTCAATTTTGCCTGATATAATAAGTCCAATTCTGAAGAGAAAATTTTAAGGAAAGTCATCAAATAGGCGAATTTTATGATTATCACGACAAGATCACAACTTCTGTGCCCCGTTACCTTGACAACGACGAAAATTTTTATAAACACATTTCAAAAAATATTATTCGTGCGTCGAGGAGTTTTCCGCGAAAATAAAATGGATAATTTGTGCAACGAATTGGATCATGATGTTTTTTCTGATCCAGAACACGGTTTGGTTGATGGTGATGCTATAATGGAAAAACTGCTGCTGCTGTAGAAAATATTCTACCTATAACCTCAAAACAGCGGATTAAAATTTTTAATTTACTGCTTATTAAAATTTTAATGCGCGGCCTAAATAAACAATGACTTTAATAGTTTGATTTGACGTCAATTTATATGGCAAAATTGAATAAAACAGTTTTACGGTGTCTGTATTTTAATGACGTGACGTAAAATGTTTTTATACAAACTTCTGAAATAGAACCGTTTCTATAATTTGGACGAAAGCAAGCATTTGATTGGGCGTTAACGGGCCGCCTACCTTCTGGATATTTGAATTGCGGCGCGAAACTTCCCGCCAGTCTTCATCTTCATGTTTAAGTTCACTTTCCACCATTGAAAGTATACATCGACCACTTTCTTTGTTTCGTTTCTTTAACCACGACCTAACCCACCATCTACGTTTATTTTTTTGGCTTTTTGTTTTTAGATAAGTGCATATCCAATCAAACTTATTGTAAGCGCAGTTAACAGTAAATTTTGGTTGGGATTTAAACTTTCCATTGCATAAATTAAAACAGCAAAAACTTTAAGCGCCAACCGCAATAAACCAATTTTAACCTCACTTTTCAGTGTTGCCTCAAACAGCTGATCAGGTTTGTATAAAAATTTTTGACCAAACACTTGACAGTGGGACATATTATGTACCTTAAAAATATTTTTTTTTTATTGGTACCCCATTTTGCTTATTTAAAGTACGCCTCAGAGTGTTTAAATCCAAGTTTTAAAAACGCGCGTGTTTTAAAGTTACCATGGCAACGTCAACAACCCGAGAAACTGCTCAGACATTTTCTGAAGGTAAGCAAGCACAACTCGTTCATCTGTATCTGTTACCTTTTGCTCTTCCATCCATTTGATGAACTTGTCGTATTCTTTTTTATAAGCGTCTTCCGATTTTGCGGTATTAACCGCGATTCTGCTTTTCTATTTAAGTAATCAATGTTAGAACTCATTTTAAAGCAATATACAACCAGTAACAACTGTAGTGACAACAATTAATCCTATGTGACAGATTGCAAATTAATTTTTGTTTTTCTCATTTCCATGACAACGAAAGGTATCTGATGTCACATCACGAATTCAACCATTTTACATTCTTAGTTCTTATTTCCATTTTTTGTAGTAATAATACCAGTATTTATGATTTCAAAGTGTACCAATAAAAAAAAATAGCGTAAAGTATTCGTGGATAACTGGTCTTTAAAACACTTGCTCTATTTCGAGCACTTCGGCTGCGCCGTCGTGCTCGAAAAATCGCGCGTGTTTTAAAGACCTTTTAATATTCACTTATACTTTAATATACTATTATGGTGCATGAAGTCACACCGTTTGTATACAAATTTGTATAAAAAGTTTTTATACAAATTTTTACAGTGGGACATCGGCTTTAGTGCGTTTGCTATAAACACAAATAAAAATAGTAAATATGATAGTTACTGAAAACTCCATTAGCTGATCCCACTAAACCAAATACTACTCAAAAGGTCTTCGTTACAGTTGTATCTACAGGGTGTTTCAAATAGCATGCTCAACATGACGATTTTAGGAACTGCTAAAGATAGAGATTGTTAAATGAAACTAAATTTACAGCATGTTAAAGCTGAAATGTACAAATTTCGCTGTAAAATGTAAGTGCATTTGCTTGATAAGATAAAATATTTTATGTACTAATTAAAACTAGGAATTACAAGAGGCTTAATTGTGATACAAGTTTGATTGTTTCATAGTAATTGGTTATGCAACAGCAACACGATAAGAAAACAGATGAAGTTAAAGTGATGGTAGCTGAAAAGCCTTAACTAAAGTTAAAGATACAAGATTAGAACAACAAAAGGATAAAAACTTGATAAAAAAATTCGGAGAGGAGAATAAACAATTAAAGGCATGTCTCACTTTAAGAAGAACAAAAGATACAACAAATAATTAAGAAAAAAGCTACAGAAGAAAAGAAAAATAATAAAAAAGTTAATATGGAACCACACAAGGACCAAATATAGAGTAAACTCTATTTGTTGAGCGTTGAGCTAGAACGTCAACAAACGCACGTGTTTGACACACCCGAGCGCGCGCTGTGATTGGTCCACGTTAGATAACGCTAATGCCTCATTACTTAAGGAGTAATTGACGCTCAAAACCTTTACTTTGCACTCGTAATTACCGGGAGCAAGTTGTTCCAGAAGTGTGTAATCGTGGGGGGCGTCCTACTACTTTAAATGAAAAACAATTAATAGTAAAATTGTATAATTCGACGTTAGAAGAAAATCCTGGGATTTTACTGACTGACATTGTTGCTAAAACAGCGGGTGGTAGTGTTGCAACAGTAAAGAGAATTTAAAGGAGTTTCAGGATACTAAAACTAATTAATGGATTGCAGGATTTAACATGATGCACCTATTTGTTAACCACGCATTGGACTACTTAACAGCGGATTGCTTTTACGTCAATATTTGTAATGCACATGTCTCCAAGTCCATAAAACAAAAAAAATCGTTCTTTTCAGAACCACCAATTCTTCTAAAACGTCAATTTGAAACGCAAGGAATATTACGTAAATAAACATCCGGTAAAATCAACGCACCTGTCAAGCGTTTGTTTACGTTCTAGCTCAATGCTCAACAAGTAGAGTTTAGACAACCGGAATTTCTAAAATACATGGGTGAAGATAGTGTAGAATTGCTGTCTAAAAAAATTAACCAAACATGGCAAACAAAAAGATACCATCAGACTAAGAATAGCAATAACTGTTCCATTACATAAGAAAGCGAACAACTTGAAGAGCGAAAATTTTACAGGAATACTATTAGTAAATGCATGTAGAAAAATATACGAGATAATTATGGAAACGCTATTAAGAGAGACATTAGAAATGCCTCCCAATGTTGCTCAAGCAGGTATGAGCCGAGGACAAGTATAAACAATTGTATTGTTAGTTCTTAGGCAGATCTCCGAAAAAGTACTGTAATACAAAAAAGTATATATGCGCCATTGATCTAAAATCTACTATAACAAGGAGAAAAATATTGAAAAGCATAAGGTACTGAAATAGTAAAGCGAGCCAATCCAGAGTATATTCAGGGAAAGAAGAAATATCATACGCATGGGAAATCTTAACCGCAAAGAATGTAAAATGCAGATAGGGAGCAATATTGAGTCCCCTATGTTTATTATAATAATGAACACAGGGGCAAGAAAAATTGAAAAATCTAAAGGAGTTGCTATAGGATTACAATCACATAAGTGCAGTGGTACTAAAAGAATTCCTCTAAGCAGATGATTTAATCATATTCACAAACTAGATGATTTGCAGGAAAATCTATAAAAATGGAAATGTATTCTTAAAATTTTAAATGAAGTGAATAAAACTAAGGTATTATAAGCGGCAAGAGAACCAAAAGAGATTAACATTCATAGAATTTTGGAACCACGGTGTTAACCGGACCCATGGATTATTACTTATTAGGCTTTTTTAGTTTCTGGCTCTGCACGGGTCTTTCGTCTCTGATTTACAGCCCCATCCATGATGCCATGGGCTTGCTTTTAGTTAGATGCATTCTTGGGCGTGTTGCCTCCTTTATTATTTATACCAATGTAGCTGCTTTGGAAGATCAATTGTCCACAAAGATTTAGGCAAATACGTTTCAGAATTAGGGTCTGACGTAATGATAAGGACAATCTATGATGTGAAACGCATTGATATGGGAAGACTAGTAGTTTAACCACTTGATACGAATGAAGGAAGACAAATAATGAAAAATATCTTGAAAATGGGAGTACTCTGAAAGACCACAAGAGGGCGCCCGACGAAAATATGGACATTACAGTGAAGATCCTGGATAAGAAAGATAGTAATTGGGAGCAGGCCAACATAATTAAGAAAAACTCAGAAAGAGGAAGAGATTTTGTGGGAGAAAAACCACAAACCTTCGATCATATGAGGTGCAAGACAGAAATAGATAAACATTAAATATTAAATCATGAAACTGATTTACAGTAGTAAAGCAGCAACACTGTTGTTGTAAGTTAATTTATATAGGCTAACGGTTTTTGGGAATTTACAAACCAAGAAGGAGATTACAAGCTCCTTACAACCCTGTCTTATCACAAACAACACTTTTAAAATTTTAGATGTCCCAATAATAATTATTAATGACAATGTTTGAAGAAATAATTCTTGTGGCAGCAGAAAATGTGTGTGGTACAACCAGCCGAAGGAGGAATACCAAATGAGCTGGTGGAACGAGAACATTAAAAAAGAAGTGTATAAAAGGGAACAACTTTGGAGCAAGTACCTAAAAAGCAACAAACCTAGAAAATTATCAAAGTTATTGAGAACAAAGAAAGAAAACAAAAGTACTAGTAGTCCAAGTAAAATCATTGGAATGGGAACTTTTTGGCATAGATACCGAAGCAAACTTTAGCGAACACCAGAAACGTTTTTATAAAATAATTAAAGGACTGAGACAAGGCAGAAAGAATCCGCTATACTATATAAAAGATAAATCGGACGAGATACTCACCAACGGAAAAAGCACAATCAAAAGATGGAAAGAATACTTTCTAGGAGGAAAACAAAAACAAACCGCACAAGAAACAAAGGAGAAGGACCAAAAATCGTTGGAGTTAGAAGAAGATGAAGAGGGACGTCAGGACGAAAAGATTAGTTTAAAAGAAGTGGAAGAAGAGGACTGAAAATGTACAAAGCAGTTGGGCACGATAAAATTAAACTCGAAATGTTGAAGTTCATGGGATAAATAGGGCTGAATCTCCTGCACAAGATAATACAATAAACGTGGAGAGAAAATAAAATTCTCAAGGATTGGGAAGTACCAATCTTTCAACCGATACACAAAAAAGGAGACAGCAGGAGATGTGAAAATTGTAGAGGGATCTCGATCCTGAGCATACCAGGCAAAATTTATAAACGAATATTAGAGCAGAGAGCGAGGAAACTGATAGACTCAAAGCTAGGAGAGTCTCAGAGTGGCTTCAGAAGAGGAAGCAGCACACAGGATGCAATATATTCAGGCTAAAACAAATAATAGAGAAAACCATATCATACGATAAAGAGCTCTACGTATGCGGAAATACAGGGTGAGAGGCAGACTACTAAGAGCCATTAGGGACTTATACAGTAATACAAGATATTATGTAAAAACCGGAAGTGAAAGGTCAACAGAATTCCTAACATACGACGGTGTAAGACAGGTGGAATATTGAGTCCTCTCCTATTCATCACCTTGGTAGACGAAATATCAAAAGAAATAGAAGGAAAAATAAAGAGTTGCCAGATCGGTTTTAGAAACATGGAGGTAATACGAGTATCCGAATTTATGTTTGCTGATGACATCGCCATATTAGCAAACTCAGAAAAACAGGTAAGGAGAACAGTGAAGCCAGGAAGCAAACATTTGCTGGAAAAAATATGGAAATAAATATAGAGAAAACAGTAGTAAAGAGGGTTGCAAGAAAACCGAGAAGGATACACATTAACGTAAATAATGAGGAACTGAAACAAGTGGAATCCTTCAAATGTCTAGGGACAACAGGGAGTAGCGACGGAAAACATGAACAAGAAATACAAACAGCAATGAATCTCTACTATGCCATAAATAAAGCAATAATTGCTAGGAAAGAGATATCTAAGTAGACAAAACTTAGAGTGTATAATGCAATATTTATCCCAAGCCTAACATACAGCAGCGAGCCATGGGTACATAATATAAGATTAAAACAACGACTACAAGCCTGTGGAATGAAATTCTTGAGAAGAATTGCGGGAGTAGCGAAGAGAGATCGAAAAAAAAACACAGAAATAAGGAAAAGTTAAAAATCACACCACTAGAAGAGAAAATTGAAGCAAACCAACTACAATGGCTCGGACACTTGTTCAGAATGAATTCTCTTCTTCCTGATACTCCTTCTAGAGCATAGGGCGGCATCCTTGGATGTTTCTGTGTTGATAGTAGGGTCACTACTCCTGCGCATCAGCATCGGCTGGCGTCTTGTACAAACTCCTCCACTAAATCTCTCCACTTCTTCCTGTCTGCTGCTATTCTTTTAATTTCTCTCTAAGTTTTACTTCTCTTCTCTATTTCTTTTTGGGTGCTTCTTCTCCATGTATCGACAGGTCTCCCTGGTTTCCTTTTTCCACTAACACAGTAATCTAAGGCCTGTTTTGATATGCTAGTGTGTGGTTTCCGAAGAGTGTGCCCCATCCATTTCCATTTTCGTCTTCTAATAGTTCTTCTCCCGTTTTATTCCACAAGGCTTCATTGCTAATCCGATTTGGCCAGAATATGTGTTACATATTGTTCTTAGACATTTATTTAAAAATACTTGAATTATCTTTAAATATATGTTAGTCATCTTCCAGGTTTCAGCTCCATATAGTAGAATATTTTTTAAGTTTGACCTGTATATCTTTAGTTTCGTTTCTCTTGTAATACTTCTAGATGACCAGATTCTATTTAAGGTGTTGAGTGCTTTACGTGCTAAGCCAATTCTCTTGCTATTCCTCCTTCAGAGCTCAAGGGACTTCCCAGATAGCAGAAATTTTCTGTTTCTTGTATTCTTCCTCCATCTATGAGTATGTTGTCATTATCGTTTGGATTTTTCGTCAGTAACTTTGTTTTACCTACTTGTGTTTATATGTAGTCCGGGAAGAAGCGTGGCGGACAAGCGCGAGTACTCGTCAAACAGTGTTCAAAGTTAAGGAACGACCCGCGCGGTGCCTGCTTGGATGAGTGACCGAAATCTTCGCTCTAACGCTGCAACCCGCGGTGCCTCGGAGAGTACCTAAAACCGTCGGTCCCCCTGGGTTAGTGCGCGATGACACTAACTACTTCAAACAGCGTTAAAGTGGCAGCAGGGTGCGAAACTGCTTTCAAGTCTCTCCACAATCATTTCCCATGCGCAATTTTAATTTTTTTTTAATAAGTAGTCCTACTTGTTTTTATATACTAACTAGTCTGTTTGTTTTTGTTCACGTATGTCGTTTGGTTGAAGTGAGAAGGCATATATCATCTGCAAATTCCAAGTCTTCAAGTTTTGTGAAGATCCCCCAATTTATTCCTGTTTGACCATCTGCTGTATTCTTCATCACCCAGTCTATTATGATGAGGAACAGTATCGGCGATAAGATACACCCCTGTCTCACTCCTGTATCAATACTGATAGGTTGTAGTAGCTGGCCATTATGTTCAAATCTTGCTGTGTAATTGTTATAAAGAGCTTTAATTATTCTTAGATACTTGTCTGATATTCCATACTGACTTAGAATTGTAACGGGCCCAAAATGTTAACAAGTGAATAATTTGGTTTAATTACCAAGTTCACGAAGTTTCAACATTTTGAAGATAAGAGTAGCTCCAACAACATACATCTGCTGCAGCAGTGACGCGAAATGTTCGAGAACAAACGCGTTCCTCTCTCCTCCAGAGGGGGGTGCGCGCATGACGGAAGTGGAAAAAGGACCTGTATAAAACCACCAGCGCGGCCATTTGAAATATCTTTATTTCCTGGCTCTTGATTTCATCAAAAGTCAGAAAATATTCCGCAGCCTTCTTTAAGAGTATTCTTAAAGATCCCAGTGTTGAAAATCCGTTCCTGTAAATAACCAGTCTAGTAGAATCCGTTTAATAATTTCTTATACATACCCGCAAGTGAATTCATAATTTTCCAGTGTTTTGCCGTTGTATTAACGATTTTAATAATTTTGATTTTTCAGTGACCGAGTCTGAAGCTGAGCGAGCTAGTGTCCGTCGATCGCAAGTAGCCGTTGGGGTCAATTTGTTAAATTATACCGCCGTTCGAAGTCGTTGGATTTCCAGGACATTTTTGACAGTAAAGTTAGTAGATATAAATATTTAACTTGCTTTGCTTGTTCATTTGAGTGCCCTGTAGTAGGTACGTTTTTCCCAGACATTTCTATTGTAGTTCCCCGGTGTTTGAATCGTGGAACCTCAGTAAACAATTCTGTAGAAAGGTTATTATTGTTAGGAGAACCAGTGTCTGAATTGGCGACGCATCTTAACTTTAATAACACCTGTTGTTAGTAATTGAACACCCTGTACAAGGTTTGTCTTGATTTGTGGAGCAATTTCACGAAACGTCAAATTCTTGTAAGTCCCGTTAGCAAATTTGAATTGATTTGGAGCATTTTGAACAGTTCAAAGCGATCCGCAATTTCTGACGCAGAGTAATTTTTGTGCAAATTTGTGGGGAGATTAAACCCCTTTCTTTTTAGAAAGACTGGAGAATTTTAGTCAACTAATTAGAGGGAATTGTCCGTGTACCAGACATTTTCAATATAAAAGCCAGAATCCTATGTTAATGATTAAGCAAAGCAAAGCTGAATTATTTATACTACACTGCACTGTTAAAAACCGCGTAGGTTGAGTTTTGACTTCCAGGAACACTGATTTACTTATAAATCTCCTGTTTGAAGATTGATTACAGTAACGTTTGCAATTCAATACATACAGATTGTTTATTCTGGAAGCTACTTGCGGCGATTGAAACACCTTGAATTTTTGCACAAAGACGGTCACAGTTGATTTCATTAAAGCCCACATTCTGAAACTGGAAAGTGTATCATTCACTATCACTAATCCCGTATACCGTTGATCCGATCGCAAGGGAATTTCATTCTTTTGGCCACAGCAAATTAAAACTAATTAGGTTGTTTAAGTTGGACTCGTACAGGTGACAACGTCCATTTTGTCCACCGCAGGAAGCGTGACCTACCAAAACCAGCTGGCCGTAGTTGCATCGACCCAGACGAACGAACCATTGGCACTACAAGGAAAACCAGTGGCGGCGGAATTTATTTGATTGATAATAATTATTTAGAATTTCAAATTTATTTACTTTATACATCTTATGTACCTATCGCATGTTAATAAATTAATTTTTTTCCAAGCACGTGTAATTGAATTCTGGACAACTCCAGAGACTACCCAGGTTAACAATTTTGGGAGCGTTCGCGCCACGCATAAACAGCGGGGCGCAACGTTACAGAATGTCCCACATCTTTTCTGTCTACTGAATCAAATGCTTTGTAAAAGTCTATGAAGTTTACATATATGCTTTCGTTCATTTCTGTAACCTGTTCAATTATTATTCTAGGCGTGCAAATGTGGTCAATACAGGATGTGCCTGGTCTAAATCCAGCTTGGTTTTTTCTCTATAGCACTTTTCATTCTTTCTAGCATTATTTTAGTTAGACATTTTACACATAGTAGAGTTATTGGTCTCCAGTTCTCGCAGTTCATTAAATTCCCCTTTTTCGGTAGTTTGATGATAATACCTTGTAGCCATTCATTAGGGATTTTCTCTTCTTTCCAAATTTTATTCAGTAGTATATGTAATATTTCCACCGACATATCTAGGTGTGACTTAATAAGTTCCACAGTTATTTGATCTATGCCTGCTGCTTTTCCACTTTTTAGGGTCTTAATTATTTGTTTTATTTCGTCTTTAGTAAAGTCTCTTTCATTGGTGTCAATAATGTTTTGTATTTCCCTTTGCTCTGTTATTATTCTTTCATGTTCTGCTATTGTTTTCCGTTTGTATATTTCTTTGAAGTGTTCTATCCATCTTTCTTGGATTTCTATTTGGGTTTTGTATATTTCTCCATTTCAATTCTTTGATATCGTTTCTTCTTACAGCTTCTTCAGCTTTGATAAGCCAGATTCTCAATGTGTTGCCTTTTGTCCTTTTATGCACTTCTCTTTACTTCGGTGTTTTTTCGATTATATTCTAACTGCAGTTCTTTTTTTAATTCTGTATTGTTTGTAGACATCATTCTTAGTTGTGTTTTTTCCTTTCCATTTCTGTTGTTAGCCATATTTGGTCTTTTTTGCTTTTATATCCTACTGCTGATGTGGCTGTGGTTTTAATAGCCGTTTTGAATTTTTCCCATATTGTTTTTACGTTACAGTACTTGAGTTCATTTATGTCTCCTATTTCACTTTCTTGCGTGTTTTGGTATCTTAGGAGTATGCCTGGATCCTTTAAATTTGTAGTGTTGTATTTTTCCCTTGTTCTTGTATTTTGCGTATAGTTGGCTTTGAACTTGTTCAGAATGAACAATGAGAACAAACTGAAGAATATATAGGAAGCGAAACTAGAAGGAAGAAGACCTAGGGGACGACCACTCGCACCATGGAACAAAAGAATGGCAGAAGTACTAAAAGCAACAGGATTAAACTCGAAAGAAGCTAAAGCTTTAGCGGGAGATAGGAAGAAATGGAAAAAAAATTGTGCAAGTGATATAAAACAGAGGTGATAGGGTAATCTTAAGTGAAACCTCAACACTGTAACCCGATAAAAAAGGATTGGAGAAGAAGAAGACGACGTTTTTATTTGGATCTATAAGACACTCACCATCAGCAATACTTTTAAGCTACTTGTGATTCCAAGTTTCATTAGTTAATAACTTCAGAGAATATCCGTGCTGTGTTTACATATTTATGAATTGTTTTAACATAATCACATTGAAAGAGTAAAAATTCACAAATTTGGATTTGTTTTTTAAATAATAAAATTCAATACCTTTGGAAAATAAGTTAATTTTGCGGTTCCAAAAAAATTTTTTTCGAATTATCAATCTGTATCTCTAATGCTTTCCAAGATTCCCCAATTGAGCAGACTCTAAGGTACACTAGAATATAGAACAATATACTGTAATGATCTACAAATTAAAAAATAATAGAACCACTAGATCAGCAAAGCATGCTTTGCACCTAGTGGCTATAAAATATGTATCTACAGCACCATCTACATTCTACTACAGCAGATGCTTTAATTCTCAATTGCTTTATTTAGAACTCTCGTTTAAATGTTTCTTCCATTCCACTTAATAAAACACTTAAATAAGTTTTAACTGAAATATAATTTTTAAGATGTGAGAATACTAAACGTCAAGAGGACTGTAGGAATGCTGTTGGCTTTGTTATTAGAAAAGTTTTTATTGCTCATATCAAATTGAACAGGATATTTCTAAACTATTACCTTGTTACTTGAGAGAACTTAACCACGAAAACAGATGACAGCTAAATTACTTATTTCATTAACCAACAAAAATGTTACTTATTGTAAAGCCCCGCCACCTTTTCCAATGCTAGCAATTCACAAATAAATATCTTGCTGAAAAGTAAATTGTAATTGCAAATATTATTTACTCCATTCCACATGACAAAATATCTACATCACAATAACCAAAGCAATATCCCAAATACTAGCCTTACATGCACAATGTTAACGAACACACCATTACTTCCCAATACAAACACCAAACCGAATTAAAAGTTAAATCAACAGATTGTTATGCAATAATCCTGTACACAAAGTAAGGTTTTACAAGGGCAAGATGGGTTTTCCAACTCGTTTCTTCCAATAACAATCTGTTGCTAAAACTTGCATAGACAACAACATTTACCATTTATAGCCTGGTTGCCACGTTAACACTTTTGTCCTGTAAAGTAAACAACGAATTTAACACTGAACACAACTAAGAGAAACTTTTGCAAAGTCTTTTCAATTATGTGCAATCAAAATAGAAATGATTTAAAACAGCAAGTGTTCGATATCTCATTGAAGTGAAAACAAATAACATCACAGATGAATACTCCAAAACGATGCATGAAAACCATAACAAGTATAAAACGAAAACATGGTGGTTTCAAGATCTACCTGGCCACGACGTGGCGTGGACGTCCTGGAACATGTGCTGGCAACTCGAGGGATTCATCAAAGGTATTGTGGCGCCTCTCACGGAATTCCTTTACAGATCGAGTTGGAACCAGTAGTTTTCCATACGAAATTTCCTAAACAGTACAAAGTAATTTATTGTAAAATGTTAATCAATTTAAACAAAAATTAATATAGGTAGGTATAATTTAACTATCAAACAAATGACACTCCATTGAAAAATTAATCTTTAAGTAGATCGGAAAGAATTGAGACTGTAATTTATGTATAATGGTTGCGTTCATTCATAAAGGATTTATTTAACAGTACGTAGCAATATTTTGCAACACTACTAATATCATATGCACAATTAAAACTTCTGTAACGTGCGATTTCGACGCACAGTGTATGTTGCTGAGTTGTTTCAATTTGAGTGTGTGTTTAGCGCGCCTCGAGATTTCAATTTCAAATTTTGGCTTTCGCGCATGAGTAGCTTAAAAATGTCCTCGTAGTTTAGATTTCTCGAGCCGGCAGAAGAATTCTGTTACCTGACAAGTGTGTAGCTTGATTTTCATCGCGGTCTATTTCGATCGAAGGATTTATTCCTAATTTGTTTGAAAAGTTCAAGTATTAAGGGAAATCTTAACCTTGTGGTGCTAGTGAGATTTTCCCTGGTTTTTTTTAACCAATTTTTTACACCCTTGAAGAGGTTTGTCTATTTGCCGATTTACATCTTTGGGTAAGCTGAGAAGTTTGATTCTATTTTTTCGCTTTATTAAGTCTCTTGAATTATTTAGGCAATTTAGAGCTGCTGAGAATTTGAATATCTATTGGAATTTGAGTAACTACTGGAAAAATACGTAGCTGTGGAAGATTACATACTGCGGGAAGTTTTATATCTACATCGAAGAATTTGGAGAAGATTCGAGTCGTATTTACGCCACAGAAAATTGCAAGGCCAAGTTCCAAACGTGCGAGTGTGAACGCCAGCTGTCAGCTCAGGTGGTCGCTGTAATTGGAATTTTCATCTAGCAAGGTCTGTCTAAAATATTTTTTTTAAATTTACGGACTTCAAGGACTCTGAAGATCATCCGGCCGAATACGACCGCATAATCATTTCGTTGTACAAATTCAAATTATACCATTTATACCGAACAAATTTTTCAACTAATTCTCTTATAGATTTAACACTTATTGCATTTTATAACTTTTGTAAACGGTCCGCATATTTCGAGGTTCTGATTTAATTTTTATTGACGCAGAAATTCAATAAGGGAGGATATTGCGTGAACTATTTTTTTTTATTGTCGATGCGCTTATACCTCAATAGTAGGTATTTAATTCTTAGTTTACTTAATCGAGATCTCGTTTATCGTGAATTAAGCGTGTTACGTATTGAATTATTATTTTTGCGAGGCTAGTTAAGGCTTCTTGTTAATTTCATTTCTTATTGACGCATTATCGTTTTCCCCAGGATTAAATTTTATCATTATACGAATTATTAAATCAGACAGGGACGTTTGTGGTCTGTTCTTTATTTAAAAGATATTTATACTTTATATTTGTGACCAATTTGGGGTCAATATTTTTGAGATATTAATGAACGATTTTATTTGGTCAAACCTTTATATTTAACTGTAATTTAATTTTCCATTTATTGATTATACTCGAAAATTACGTCAAGTATTTTGTTGTTTTATTGTGTCTTGTAGTTATATGAAAGACTTTAGTGTTATCAGTAAGGTAAGTCCGTTCTCTCAGGGAGATTCCTGTTTATCTACGTCATCTTCGAGACCAAGGTTTATTTTTTAAACAGGTGGCGCCTACATACTTTGAACCCTTCCTTCTCCGACCGACGCTGGTCAAACCCTTGTCTAGATACCTGGACCTTACTGGTGTTGTCGTTAGATATTTTTTTTTTGTGTAGGAAAAATTATTTCCTTCACTGTGTCGCCGTTCTTTTAGCTGGGCGTCACACTTCATAAAGTTACGGCTAGTATGACATGAACCACAATTTTGTGAGAAATTCCTTCTGTGAGCATACGCAAATAGGTCAAAATTACATTGACATCTATAAGAAAGCTGACAAAATAATCATGTGACTGTTGATAATGTAGAATTCTATCCGGGTTTCATAATTGTTTACTGTTGTTTACATTACCACGAATCTTGTAAATTTGTTGGTGTTTTGTATTGTATTATTTTTCTGTTTTTGGATATGTTTTTTGGTATTTATAAGTTACATTAAGTGCGGGTAGGGTTAGCGTCGACGCGGCGGCGTAAGCACGGGAAAAAACATTTACTTTTCTGACCTCTGCGGTCAACGATAAACACTAAAAATTGCTAGTTTGCACCACATGATGCCGATTATTAACAGAATTCTGCAGGTTTTGAACATGAATGAACAACATTTTGTGGACAATTTTGCACAGAGAATTCTGTATAATACGAAACAAAATCTTGTAATAACAGTTTGTACAAAATTGTGTGTTGTGCCATACTAATACTAGCCTAACAATGATAATGATAAATATATATACCAGATAAAACTTTAATTGAGCTGACCTACTATTGGTACCTGGAAAAGTTAAGAGACACCACATCGAATAAATTAGAAAAAAATATCTAATATTGGGAGAATTTAAACATTTATTCTGATTTTTTGGACACCCTTGAGCATACATTTTAATCCTCTAATTCCACACTAAAATTTTAAAAAAATTAAATTCCCTAATATATTCAAAACAAGACGAAAAAAAAGTTAATCTTTTTTTGTTCCTGATTCTATTTGTTGTTTTTTACATTTTATATGGGTTTTAATGTAGCAGTCAACTGTTTTGTACGACTTTTGCTTGTAAGGCTAGTATGAAAACACAGAATTTTGTATTTAAAAATTCTGCAAAATATGTATGGCTTAGGCCTGTATGACATGGCACAGAATTTTATACAAAATTTTGTTCAAAGTGTTTTTATAAAATTCTGCGACGGTTTCATACAACAAAATTTTGTACAAAATTCTGTAGATTCATTCATGTTCTAAAACCTACAGAATATTGTACAAAGTCGGCGTCACAATTTTTAGTGTTTATTAACAATCATAGAGGGCAGGGGAGAGTATGTTTACCCCGCCTGCCCACACTCCACGCACTTTCTCTCATCTTGCTCGCGGTTTTTATTGCTGCAGCTTGTTTGTGTGCTGTGCATTCATGTAAAATAAATACTCCTAAATAAAAGCGCTGCGAACTTATGCATTAACCTAATATTATAAAATCTTGTTAGAATTCTACTTTATCAACAGTGACATGATTTTTTGACATTTTTCTCACAGATGTCACCGTAATTTGCATATATTTGCGCATGCACACAGACAGAATTTTAAACAAAATTTTGTTCAAATTGCTTTTACAAAATTCTGTGTCGTGTCATACAGCAAAATTTTGTACAAAATTCTGTAGATTCATGTTCTAAAACCTACAGAATTTTGTATAAAGTCGGCGTCGCAATTTTTAGTGTTTATTAACAATCATAGAGGGCAGAGGAAAATATGTTTACCCCGCCTTCCCACACTCCACGCACTTTGTCTCATCTCGCTCGCGGTCTTTATTGCAGCAGCTTGTTTGCTTTGTCCTGCGTTCATGTAAAATAAATAAATGTGCTACGAATGTATGCGTCAACCTAATATTATAAAATCTTGTTAGAATTCTACTTTATCGACAGTGGCATGATAATTTTGTCAGTTTTCTCACAGATATTACCGTAATTTGCTCCTATTTGCTCATGCTCACCGACAGAATTTTGTAGAAAATTCTGTTCCGTGTAATACGAGATTTGCAGAATTTTGTACAAAATTATGCTCAAAATTTGTAAAAAATTTTGAAAAAAATTCTGTGCCGTGTCACAGGCTTTGAACAAAATTCTGTGCTGTGTCACAGGCTTTGAACAAAATTCTGTGCTGTGTCATAGAGGCCTTAATCCAGAATTTTGTGAGAAATTTTGCACGTGAGCATGCGCAAACAGGTGCAAATTACGGTGACATCTATGAGAAAACTGTCAAAATAATCATGTGACTGTAGATAATGTAGAATATCAAAGTTTCATAATATTACGATGCTGAAAGTGAGCTGGGTGGATAGAGTGATAAATGAAGAGATAATGAGAAGAGCACAAGAAGGAAAAAGTCTATGGAAAAGTATAAAGAAGAGACTTTTACGGCATGAAGGACTGTTAAAAGCAATAGTTGAAGGAAGAATCAAGAGTTGTAACTCTAGGGAAAGACCGAGACTACAGTATATGGCACAAATACTCAAGTACTTGGAATGATATACCTACAGGGAACTGAAGAGACTAGCCATGAGTAGAAAAGAGTGGAGTGCTGCGACAAACCAATCTGCGGATTGAAAACCAGAAGAAAGAGAGAGCAGTGCATTTATTTATTTATTTTACATAAACTTACGCCGAAACAAACAAGCTGCAGCAATGAAGGATGCAAGCGAGACAGGAGAAAGTGCGGTTAGCGTCAGTCTAATCACCTGATAAAACATTTACCTCTCTGCCCTCTGTAATCAGCGATGAACACTAAAAATTGGTCGTTTGTGCATCGATGCGGCGCCGATTCTAAACAAAATTCTGCCGATTTTACAGCATTAATTTGTACAAAATTTAGCAGATAGAATTCTGCATAACATGTTACAAAACTTCGTGCAAAAAATCTAAACAAAATTTTGTACACAATATGGCATATCGCAAAACATTCAATGTCAACTTGAAAATAAATTTTTGTGCATTTACATATTTGTAATTAGTGTTTTCTTAGATTGTTAAAAAAAGAATGGTAAATCTATCAGTATAAATATTTAGTACGGGGGAAATAAGGAAAAAATTATTTCGAAAATGATATGTCTTAACAAACATTTGACTATATAGAAAATGCATTTCAAATGTTACATTAAACTAAAAAATTCTGTCAGTTATAAATAAAAGAGCAGGACAAAAAAAAAACATCATTTTTTTGTTATTATATTCTGCAGGCTACAATTTTTTTATTTTCCAATATTACTATTAACTTTTTCCACAATTTAGCGTTTTTATTTTGTTTAACCATTCTTTTATTTCATATGGTTTGTCAGATAACACTAATGTGCCAAAGTTTACACTCTGTATACAGAGTGATCCCACAATGCGAGAATGGTAGATTACAATTTATTAATAAAGAAGTATAAATATATTTTTCTTCTAACTCTTCATTCATGAAAAGCAATATATTAAAAAAAGTTACGGCTGGCACTTTTCTTTATGGAGCACTCTAAGCAATATAAAATATTTGTAAAATCTGCAGTTTATGGTTTTACATAACATACTTCAATTATTTCTGTATGAAAACACAATCATCCCATTTCACACTGATGGAACACCCCATATATAGAATAATTTTACCTGACCTTGTTAGCATCTGTATCATAAATTCTGCACCAAAACATATATTATTGAAATCAGAACTTAAAAACTCCATCAGTTGATCGCTAAAGTTAAAGCTTTCTAATGGTATATCTCACAATACATTTTCAAGCCAAAAATATTATTAGTATCGGCTCTTATATCCTTTTCTAGCATGGTATGCAGTTTTTCATTAAAAAGCATTACCAGAAAAAATGTCTTTAGACCTCTTTCAGAATGCGAGATACAGTACATGGGATACAGAATCACGGTGAAAAATAGATGGCTACTGTATCGGATACTTGGGGTTCTCAGTCACCTTCCAGAATAGTCTAGTGCAGTGCAGTTATGGACGTTGAAGAGTACATTATGTTGTGATATTGTTGTCGTTTATTTCTCTTAAAATATGTTAGATTTGCTGTGTCCCAAAGACAAAGATTGGTCTCCACTAAACTTATAAATACTTTATTCTGCAACTCATGATTTGTAAGGAAGAGGAACACAAAAGCTAGGCATTGTAAATAAAAACACATACGCACTCTTAGCGAATGAGCCTGCAAGAATTATATTAATAATTTGTTGTAAATATTTAAATGTTATTACTTGTTTTCCATTTTATCTAAAAAACATTTGTATACAAAAAATAACAGGCACTAACACTCTTGAGATTGTATTAACTATGAGCTTTAAATAAATGCTTTAATAAATCAAATTAAAGTTAATTGAATGAACGTTTAAATAATATTACGTATTAGTTTGGAAATAGAAATCACTCTGCAATGTATGCGGAGAACAAACAGCAAACAACTTTTTTGGCAAATTAGAACTAATTTCCTTTATTAATTACGCCAATGCACAGCAACAACCATTCGTCAAAATCTGACAAAAGTAACTGAAGAACACAAAAAAGATAAGGCTTAGACCCCTGTAACCTCATAACCTTCTGCCAAAAACGTAATATGTACTGGGTGATAAATTAGTCAATTTTAAATTATGCAGCATAGGATTCCTTACAATCTTCATTAGTGGCATTTGAAATATCAATAACAAACGAGATGTGAATGAATCCCACGTTAAATAGACACACTGTCAAGTTTATGAAGGTGCAAAATTTATATAAGTTGCTACGAGGTTTAATAAAATAAAAAAGTATACTGTATAGTGTACATTTAAGGCTTTGTAAGGAAAACAAACATAAAGCAAATAAGGTCATACACTTGACTGATCTGATATGGTTTTGATTAAATAAACAAGCTATCAAGGGCATTTGTATTTAATCTAGTAAGTATCAAAAACACATAGTTTTAAGTCTGAAATAATTCTCAAATCTTCTTGGCTACTTGTGGAGTTTAAAAACAATTGCGAGTCCCCATCAAATATTTATCTCAACAATTTCAAGAGCTTATTCAAATATTTTGAAAATTCTGACATATCTCCAACTATTTTTAGAAAACACCGAAATTGTGACATCCCTTTTCAGTTGACTACTAAACTCATATTTTCTTTTATTTATTTCTATGGTGGTACTCTACTTTTATATAAGATGTACATATAAAATCCACAACTATCAAATATGAACTGAAGAATTAAGATTATTTATAGATATTTCCATTGAAAACTGGACCAAGGCCAAATATCAAAATTAAAAAAAAGTTATGATTAAATTGTTTTTAGGTTTATATATTGGCACATCTACACAATAAAATGAAAACGGAGTGATTACCTGACCATCCTGTCCTTTTTCAATGCCAAGCATTTCAAAAGGATCAAATCCATCACCAGCAGATGATATTGGACGAGATCCCGAAATGTGTCTTTTCCTGTTTCCCTCTCTACGAATATCAGACCTGAAATTGACCAAATATCTATATTCATCAGTTATTTCTAAATCTAATCTGTTTACATTATGAGAACTTTTAAAATGGCATTTTAGTGTTTTGTAGGGCAGTAAATCACGGAAAGTTTCCTAACTTACACTTTCACTGAAATAATAAATACAGAAGCTAGGATCAGCAGATGTAAAAATTTACATTGACTTCCTTTTACATCTAGTAAAAAGTAAAAAAAAAACTATATTCAATGCAAAGAAAATGTGCCTTTGTATACTCATACCTAGACTTTTGATTCCTCACATACGGAATAAAAGAACACACCATGAATGGGGTGTGTTTGTCAGTGACCATAACAATTCGTTCCCCTTTGAATCTGTAATTCTTTACAGACTTTATGAATTTCACTTCCCTCTCTCCGTTAACTTCAGGAATCGCTGCAGGAGGAGCCGGGCTTGTTTTATTTCGACCTACATATTGGAAAACAGGTTTAATTGTTGCTGAAGCTTAAATCAAAAACAACTATACCTGCAATAATAGGACCGATACTTTCAGAACTGCTACCAAATTGTTGTCGTTCCGAATCACTACATATGGATCCTTGCATTACTCTCTTTCGATAACCCTTTTTTCTTTCCTGAGCCCCTGGCTCACTCATCAATGTTGATGCTCTGTGTTAGAACACAGTAGAGTAAGTCTAACATTGTAAAACTTTACAAGAACAATGTAATATTCTACAGTATAACTAATTTGATTGTAAAGTAATTCTCATAGCTTAGGATACAAATTTATTAAGATAATACCACATCAAGCTTTAAACAATTACTGTTATATAATTTATGGCCTGCAAATTCAATAATTTACAGATAAACAACTCATTGTAAATTGCTTGTAAAAATGTAAGCATGAAAGCACAATCAACATAAATATGCATATTTTCCATACATAACAAAAGCAATTATTTAAAACGTACAAACAAGGTTATAACTCAAGATTTTTACATGAAGTAGTTTAATTTATTGCCTACCGATCTCTGTATAATGAACCCATAGGTAACCCCTGTTTTTGTGAAGCAGCCTCATCCAACAGTGTTCTAATAGGTGTAATAATACTATCTGATTCTGAACTAAGTGATTGTCCATCTATATTAGATTGTTTTGTTTTCTGTAATCGCTTCTTGGCATTTCTGGAAACTACCCTATTTTCTGGAAATACATTTTCACTGTCGCTGAAGCACTCCTCTTGGATATCTGACTCTTCGGCAAGCACCTCATCAGTTTTGGTTAGCAATACAAGGTCATTTTTGTTTATTGCCCCATTTCTGGGCAGAAGAGCTAGCTTAGTGTCACGGTAAGTTCCATCCAGAGATATATTTGACAAAAAAGTTACAGCTGCGATTCGTCTGCGTGAACGGTTTCTTCTCAGTGAATTTGCCATTATGTAATAAGATTATTGCTGAAAAAAGAGGGGAAAAAAGAAAACGCGGTTTTGTCACAGGGTTATGTTAATAGTCTCTTTATTCATTTTACAGTTCATTCGCTTGTTTTTATTTAAGTGGTGTTCTTCAGTAATTAACGTCGGTAATTCCCTCGAATACAACATCGTTTCAACCTTTAATTCACTTAAATAAACACCGAACAACCGCACACAAACACGTAAATAATTCAGCCCAAATTGACAGCAATTAGACGATTGACCGCATTTGACATTTAGTTCTAGAGAATTTACCTGAGGGATAGAATCTTTGCTGTGTCTAGAGTCCCGTTGAACGGTAGTTGGAATCGAGGCGTGTACCTCATGTTGTACTAGACACTAGCGTGAGTAACTGAAATCCTGCCGTTTCTAGTTGTTCTAGCAAATATATAAATTATGGCACATAATGTTTGACACAAATAATTCTAAAGCTATGGTTTGGTTTTCTATTTTGTTATATAAAAATATAAAAACATTTGAAATATAATTGATTGAAGTAGTAACCATTGAAAAATTAACGTATATTTAAAGAAAGAAACAATAAATTATATTAAATTACGAACGATTATAGACCGTGGTTATAATAATTAATAAAAAGGAGTGTCCGTAGGTTTTGAAAAAAAATTCTATGTTAGTTTTTCAAATTAAATTTTTTAAAACTCTAGAGAGTAACGAAATAAATGATTGTTAGCTTTGCGCAAATTAACTAACAGTACAGAGACTTATACTGGGACTGCGCGGTACTATGAGGAAGGTAGTGTGTCCAGCACTACGTCTTTTGGCTATATAGCTAATAAAATATCACCGAAATCGATCTCACGATGTCGAGAAACGAGAAGTTTAGAGGCAAGTAATGATATAACAAAATTGGGAATTGATAAAATGCAGCAAAATATTACGGCGCTTTATCATAAAGCATTATTATTTATGAAAAATATTTTACAAACATAAATATAAGGATTAGCTGATGCATTTCTAGAAAATAGTTTTACTTCAAGGTGAATTTAGTTTGAGTGTAGTTTGTGCAGTATTACCCAAGAATTTTAAATTTTAAAATTGATCAAAATAGTATGAATAGAATTAATAAATTAAAATAGTTATTGAACGATTCTCAACACCTTGGAGCCGGCCGAAATAAACAAAAATTCTTGTTTACTTGTTATTGATTAAATAGTGCAAATTTATAAGCACCGCCAATGAATATTTGACATAGCCTGTATGTAGAACCATGTCTCAGGTATTTATTACATTATCTTATGATAAGAAGAACAATATCATTTTTAATTGGCTTTTGTATCGTGGTGATGCAACTAATACAGCCAAACATGAATCATTTAATTACTGATTTACTTTCTAAGGAAGCAATTCTGTATGTATTAACAGAAACAGTATCATAATATGCATATACAATATATATAAATGTAACGGGATGTAACAATTTAATATGTATTTATATAAAGCATTTTTTAACAAAAATGATTCAGTACCTGTTTCGTAAAACAGTTTACTGCGTACACATTTAAACAAATAGCACGAAAATTAAAAGGAAATTGTTTTGATTTATTATTAAATAGAAAACACTTAGAAAAAAGTGAGTCAGATTTACTCTTTACGTTTATGAAATAATAGATAATGCATAAGCCATATGTTGCGATAAGTAATACAAGGTTTTGCTAGTCGTAATACAACTTAATTTAAGGTATATCTAGTTGACATTTTTATAGGTAGGTAGTGTAATAATAAAGTAGTAGTACAGCCTGCTCTTAGGAATAGCAACTTATTTTTTATTTAGGTAAATACGAACGTAATTAAATTAGTACATTTTTAGTATTTTTGTGGCCGAATCCTTTTAATGGAATACCCTGCATAATATTATATACTCCTATGATTTGTTGTAAGAATGTATTCAGTGAAATTGTTTGTGTTCTGTGAAATTTGAAAATGATTAAATATGTATCATACCATTAAAAAAATGTTATTGTAGTCTAAACTCTCCTTAATCTGATGTCAAACAGGTAAGTATTTTTGAACAGTACACGCTACAGTTTTTGCACCTATCAATAAGGAGAAACGAAAACAATTACATGGGATGAAAACTAAGGTTAGCTACTTATTTTTACGCACTCACTGTAGTTTTTTATACATATTTATTGTTTTTGATAAGAGCTCAAAATGGCGGAATGAGTTTCTCTAAAACCTTTGGTTTTCTGATCTACTGACACTGGTCGTGATAATATATTTTTTAACAGAATTTAATCAGCTCCCGTTTAACGGGACTTTAGACACGGGATATAGTTTATGTTGGACCACCTGGTATCAGATAATGCTGATAATTTTTTGGTTAAAAACCGGCAAAAGCTTGCTTTTGTTGCAATTATAATGTTGATTTCATTGTGAAAAGTTGTATTAAGTGTCCTACGTGCGATTTATAAAATTTTAAGTAACTGTCGCACTTGACGTCTTATGTGAATCTTTTTCCGTACGAATATAACCTCGACTAAATCTTTGTATGTCATTAATTAATTTTTACTTTTGTAGGTACCTTCTGCCTAGCAAATATGCCGCAACAAAAACCCACAGGTGCCCTTTTGAAGCAGCTGCGGGCATTGATGCAAAGCACAAAGTATGTCAATGAGCCATTAAATGCTTACATTGTTCCATCATGCGATGCACACAACAGCGAGTACTTAGCTGAACATGACAAGCGCAGGGCATTTGTATCAGGGTTTACAGGTTCTGCTGGAACAGCCATTGTCACCCATCAGCATGCTTGTATGTGGACGGACGGTCGCTATTTCTTGCAAGCCTCGCAAGAAATGGATTCCAACTGGACACTTATGAAGGAAGGGGTTCCTTCAACACCTTCACAAGGTAATTATGTTAGAATTTAAGTATATCTAAAGTTCAAATCTGAAGTTTATTAGGTGCTTGTGTGTGTTATCTGATGGTTTATAAAAACAGGTGCTTTAAAGGTATTGACCTAATATGATAAATGCTTTAGCAACTGTTATCAGTTCAATTATACTTTGTTGAACAATTTTTTGGTTCAAAGTTAATAATACAATAAGTTAAAAGACAAGTATTTTTTTTATAACCAGACGAACTAGAAAAAAGGACTATAGAAGTTGTAAATAAATTGCAATGTTAATCTCTGTTTTACTTGAAGTTATTTGTACATGAAATATTGTGTATAAGTTCCATGTAGTACCCATGCCCATTGTTTTTTGTTATCACCGCCTTTTTTTTTATAGATACTTTTGTTTTCTGTGTTTATTAATGGTAATGGTTTGATTTTATGAAAGCTTTATTCAATAAAACTTTTATCAGTTAATAACGTAGAATCCCAGGGAGTCAATTAATAAGATTATTATTAAAAAAAGTAACAAGTTCATGCCCACATGTAGCAAATAAACTAGATGAATTTATGACATATACTAAATGTTTTTTTTTATAAGTTCATAACTTACCTCTTGTTTCATAGCAAGCAACTGTTTTATATTAAACTGTTTTGATTCCATGGCCTACCTTGTTAATTTTCATATTTTTTGAATTTTTCGCAAATTGTTCATGGTACCTATTAAATGTTAGGCAACTGCGAAGCAAATTGAATGCCCTGTTTGTAAAACAGATGTATGGTATACTGTAGTCTTTGTTTTAACTTCTTCCTCTGGAAGTTCAATATCAAAGAGATTGACAAACTTTCTTTTGATGTGTGCCACTGGTTTTATTTTTATTAGGATTCGAATAAACAGTCGGTTTTTTGATATACAATTATTTTTCTTTAAAGATACCATTATTTATTATTTGCATATTTAAATTTCACTTAAATTGTATTTTAATGTAAATCATAATGGAGAAGCTGCTTATACATACATACATACATACATAAACGGATCCTTTTGTAATGGCTACTGCCAGTGTCGAGGTTTTGATTTCTTGTTACTATTCTTCTATTTTCTTCCTCCATACTTTTCTTTCCTTTGCCATTTCTTCTGCCGTGATTCAGTCCAATCCCATCAGCTTCAGGAGTGTTCCTATTTCATCGTTTCATTTCCTTCTCAGTCTTGGTTTAAGTTTTGTACTGTTCTGTAGAATAGTTTTTGGTTACTATTAAAGTTCTCTTCCATTTTCAAACCAAAGTTCTCCCAGCCTTTTCTCTTGGCTTTGAGCACACTATCTTTGATCTTTTTTCTGTATTTTTGTACCCCTCATAACTTTCTGTAGTTCGCTCCTTTAGGTATCTTTTCCAAGCTTTCTTTTTCTTTTTTATGACTTGCTTAATTTCCTCTGTCCACCAATCTGTTTGTTTCCGGTTTCTATTTTCAACTGTTGTTTCACAAGTTTCTTCTGCACAATCAATTAAGCTGTTTTTATATATTTCCCACATTTCTTGTACTTACCTCTAATTCGTTCGTTCCCTCACCAGAGCCTTTTAGTCTTTCTTCCAAACAGGCTTTATATTTTTCTTGTATATCTTTTACTCTTAGTTTAAATATTCTAATTTTTCTTACCGATTTGCTTTCTATTTACTTCTTATTACCTTTCACTTCTTGCTTTACTTCCATTTTTGTCTACCAGATAGTGGTCACTACCAATCGCCGCACCCCTTTTTACTCTTGTGTCTCTTACTTTTTCCATTACCGCTTCCAACACCACTACATAATCTATAATGGGTTTTTCGTCTCTACTTTTAAGAGCTCCCGTGTATTTACGCGCATCCCTGTGTTTAAATTTTGTATTTGTGATTATCTTTTTGTTTTCCATACAGAATTCCAGTAATTTTCTACCGTTTCTGGAAATTACTTCCTCACCATGTGGCCCTATGATGGGGGCGTACCTTTTCGCCTCTTTGCCCACTCTTGCATTCAGGTCTCCCACCGTTATCACCTCATTCCTAGCTTTTTCGACCATTTCTTGTAATTTGTTAAAAAATCGTTCTTCTATTTCTATCTTTTCGTCCTCGTTTGGACCGTAGCCCACAATGCAGTCAAGTTTTTCTTTGTCGTTTATTCTCAGTCCTATTCCTATTCCTCAACCAGTTCCTCTTGTTTTCCTTTAATGCTTTGTATGTTTGTGTGTTTGAAGCTGCTTATTATAGTCCATATTTATCACAAAGACAGTTACTAAATTGTATATTTATAGTCCTACAGTTTATTTCAATGCAGTGTTTACCAAATTCGTGTTTAAACATAGGAACATGGTTGACCAAGAATCTTCCGGCATCATCCTGTGTGGGAGTCGACCCAAAACTGATGCCTTACAGTACATGGATACCCCTTCAAACACAACTTGAGGCATCTGGCCATAAGCTAGTTCCAGTTACCGTAAACTTGGTAGATCTTATATGGGAAGACCAACCGCCAGTCAGTGGCAAGCCCGTCAAACCACTTGCACTGCAATTTTCTGGGAAGCCTATCAGTCAGAAGTTGGAAGATGTGCGCCAGCATATGAAGGAGAAAAATGCAAGCGTCCTTGTTTTAACGGCTTTGGATGAAATTGCTTGGTTTTTGAACTTGCGAGGAAGCGATATTGAATACAACCCAGTGTTCTTCTCATTTGTAGTCATTTTGCATGATTCTTTCAGCTTGCTGCTCAATCCCAAGCAAGTAACTCCTGAGATAGAACAACATTTGAAGAATGAAGCCCCAAATTCAAAAGGGAGCGTTGTTCCTATGTATGATAAGATTCAGGATGTTTTAAAACGGGCAGTTGACTGTACAGAAGGATTTGTGTGGCTGTCCGACTCTGCCAATTATTCATTAACCAGTGTTGTTCCAGAAAAAAGACTAAGAACAGAAATTACACCTGTAGCATTGATGAAAGCTATTAAAAATTCAGTAGAAATCAAAGGCATGAAGAATGCACATATTAAAGATGCTGCTGCGCTTTGTTGCTATTTTGCTTGGCTAGAAAAAACAATAACGAAGGAAGAAGTGACAGAAATATCAGGTGCAGATAAGTTGAACGAATTTCGTAAATTGCAAGCAGATTATGTAGGGCCCAGTTTTACAACCATTAGCTCAGTTGGACCTCATGGTGCTATAATACATTACACCCCAGAAAAGTCCACTGATGTACCCATCACCACAGATGCCCTCTACCTTTGTGACTCTGGTGGTCAGTATTGTGATGGTACCACTGATGTAACCCGTACTATTCATTTTGGAACCCCTACGGATTTCGAGAGGGAATGTTACACTCGTGTGTTGAAAGGCCAGCTAAAACTAGCTACTTCAGTGTTCCCCACAAAAATTAAAGGAAACTGCTTGGACTCATTTGCCCGTCAATATTTGTGGGACGTGGGGCTTGATTATGCCCATGGAACAGGTCATGGAATTGGCTCATATCTGAATGTGCATGAGGGTCCCATGGGCGTCTCTTGGAGAAACATTCCGGATGATCCCGGTTTAGAAGCTGGAATGTTCATTTCAAATGAACCTGGGTATTATGAAGATGGTAAATTTGGAATCCGCATCGAAGATATCGTCCAGATTGTACCAGCAACTAGACCATATAATTTTAATAACCGTGGTTACTTAACATTAGATACAATCACGTTAGTACCCAAACAAACAAAACTGATAAAAGTCGACATGCTTACGAGGGATGAAATAGACCACCTGAATGCCTATCATCAGAAATGTAGAGACATCATAGGACCCGTTCTAGATCAGCAAGGTCAGGTGGAGGCCAAGGAGTGGCTCTGGCGAGAAAGCAGGCCTATCGGTGCGGAACCAGATATGTGCACTAAAGCCACCATCAGAGTTGAATAATTATAAGTAAATATGAGAAATATATTTTATATTTGAAATGTACATATGTGATCATGTAAAGTCATTCAGAATTACTGTTGTATGGTTTTAGAAGAAATTATGCTTGGCATAGATAAGCCTATTTTGGTAGCACCATACTGTAATAATTGTAATAATCCATTTGTTGTTTATAGTATATATTACTGTTTTAGAGAGTTATTATTTTGCATGTTGGTCTTGCTGTTTCGTTGTTATTAGTTTATTTATATGCATGATCAGTAATTATGTACAATTTATATGAAAATATTTTGTAAAGAATAAAATTGCATTTATAGCACCTTTCTATATTTTTTGTTTATCTAGGTGATTAATGATTTCAAATGCATGGTGGTTGTTTAATACGTTTACTGCCACGCCAGTCAAATTTAACTAGCGCCAAGTTAAGGCCTGGCGGTAGCGCGAACCGAATGTAGCTCCGCGGCAGGTTTTACTTTGGTGCCGTGTGGTTTATTTATGACTTGCATTTATGTGCTGCAACATGCAGGATTAAAAGGCAACGGCGTCAGGAACAAATCAGTGTTTTTAGTGTCAAATTCGGTCTACGACCTTCAAAGTTATTTTTGTTTCATTTTTGATGGATAATGGAACTTGTTCCTAGTGATTACTGGTATTCTCTAGCACAACAAATATGTGAATAAATTGTCCGTACATCACTTTTATGCAAGAAAAACGCCAAACTCATTTATAAAAAAGATTTTACGAGGGTAGGCTGAAAACTAATGCACACATGTTTGTAGAGCGTGAACAAAAACAAATAGCAAGATCGGACAAAAAGTACATTAAAGTACGATTCTTAAGTTTCAAAATCATATTATTTTTATATTATTATTATTATATTTATTATTTTTCAACGTTAACGTTAAGGCTAACACATTTCTCCCAACGTGTAACAAGTGTTTTCATTCCGTCACTGAAAAATTCTTCCGACTTTTCTCGAATCCAGGACTTGACAGCTGCCTTCACCTCATCGGCCGAGGTGTAATGATTACCCTTGAGGTCTCTTTGGAGTAGAGGAAAAAAATAAAATCGCAAGATCGGGGGAATAAGGAGAGTGTGGAATCGGTTCAAATTTCAGATGTCGCAGAGCCTCTCCAGTTGTGCGCGAGGTGTGTGTACGAGCGTTGTCATGTTGCAAGATTATTGGCGCCAGGCTGCCTCTAACACGACAAACTCGACGTCGGAGGTGTTTTAGAGTCTGTATGTACAGAGAAGAATTTACCGTTGCCCCTCGTTCCAGAAAATCGGTCACATAAACTCTGTGAGAATCCCAAAACAGTTAAAAGAAGTTTTTTTGCGGATGGTTGTGTTTTGAACTTTTTCGCCTGAGGAGAAGACGGATGTCGATATTCAGCGCTCTGTCTTTTCTCTTCCAGGTTGTAAGATGGACCTATGACTCGTCCACCGTCACAATATTCAAAAGAAAGTCGTCTCCATCGTCACGGTAGCGCTGCAAAAGTTGCTCGCAGTATTCCAATCGACGCTGTTTGTTCTCGTCTGTGAGACGGCGTGGTACCCATCGTGCACAGATTTTACGGTATTCCAATTGTTCAATAATGAAGCCGACACGTTCCTTGGATATTCCAACGAGTTTGCGATGTTTATCGTCTGTGGCAGTGATTGGACGTCCGCTGCGTGTTTCATCAACAATTATGGCTTTTCCGGCTCGCAACCACGAAATTTTATTACCCATCGATTTACAGTAGACCTATCAACAGCATCGTCACCATAAACGACGATGAATCTCAGTAGGAGTCACTTTTTCAGCAGTTAAAATTTCGATAACAGCACGCTGTTTAACTCGCGTTGACATAGCACTAGAACACGTCTCCATACTTCTGCTTCTCGAAATACACTGGATAAACGCAACGACCTCAAACCTGCGCATGCGTATTGAGGAGGAATGTTACTTACCACATGCCACCTGGCGCGCTTCTGAAGGTCATTTCGTTCGCGCTCTACAAACGTGTGTGCATTAGTTTTCAGTCTACCCTCGTATAAGTAATTATTTATGAAGATACTATTATAAGGCAAATATAAAATATATTCAGGATATTTGAATAGATGTGTCCCTAAACAAAGCATAGAAAATTTACTTGCAAGCCCTAAATATTTGCACTTGCAGTATGTTTCTGGAAAAAAACATTCAATACAATCACGTGAATCACAATTCAGGCGTTTGTAATTAGATTGCTTACTCTTCGCCGTTGCGTGTGTACGTCCATGTTCATTTTTCAGTTTTTCGTAACAATACATCGGCGTCGAACTGATCCCATGTGAGTGTGTTCAATTCATTTTTTAAGAAATGAGTTCTGTTATTTCAATTTAGACGATATCAGTAACAACTAAATTATTACACTATTAAACAAATGACAAGTAGGTAGGTAATCATTAAAATTGGAAACTATAATTTTTTATTTCACATGTACAGAAAAATAAACACAAAAAACTAAAGAAGCTGTTCAAAATGACCACCGTTTTCCTGCAGACACAAATTTACTCGTCTTTTCATACTATTAAAAGCATTTATAAGAATTTGAGGAGTTATATTGGCACACTGTTCCGTAATTCTGTTTTGCAGTTTCTCGATATTGTTAATAGGGGTCTTGTATACATTATTTTTCAGATAAGAGAATATAAAGTAATCTAAAATAGTCAAGCCCGGTGATCTAGGTGGAAATTCTGGATTTGAACGTAAACTAATTATTCGATCGTCAAAAAATTCACGAAGGTAATTGAGGGTCTCTTGAGCGGTGTGAGCCATCGCACCATTCTATTGGAAGTAGCCTTGCTGGAGCTCATCCTCATGAAGCTGATTAATAAATTCACGTACAATATTCCGGTATCTCTGAGCAGTAACAGTTTCGTGGAAAAATATGGGTCCGATAATACGTCTTCGAGACACAGCAATCCAAACACCAACTTGTAACGGGTGAAGGGGAGATCTCCGGCGAAGTATGCTATAGCCTACAGGAAGTCCGGCCACAAATATCTCAGCGACGTCACTGCTTCACCTACGTGTAGCAAAGGTAAAAAAAAGTCGAAACTAAAGAGTGGTCGTTTTCTCTAAATAGACTATTAAAGAAGTTATGGTCTATTTTAGTTAAATACTGTAGCAGCCGAAACAATATTTTACATTAAGTGGTATTTGATACAAATTGTCTAGGTTACTATAGAAATGATATTATTTACGTGTATGTCAGACAGTAAAGCACTTTAAAGTTGATTTCTCTGCTTGCGCTTATTAACAGTGTTTATAATTTTTACTTTTACAACGCGAGAGTACGCCGATATTCATTACATGTACGATTTCTGTGATGGAAACGCAGTAGCAGTTGCTCGAGAATATGGGTTGAGATTTCCAAATCGGCGACTACCAGACCGACGAGTTCTCCAACGAGTGCACAACCACCTACGCGAACACGGATCTTTCCCGAAACCGTCGACTGAGCGTCCAATGCAGCAAGTACTAGACAATGAGTACAGCATACTGCGAGAAATTGATAATAATCCCAGCACCTCTGGTCGTAGTGTATCTGCACAAATTAATGTACCACGAATGCGAGTTTGGAGAAGATTAAAACGTCATGGTTTATATCCATTTCATATCTAGCCTGTTGAAACCCTCTTATCACAGATTTCGTTGGTCGTATAGAATTTTGCCGTTAGATCCTTCAAAATCGAAACCTACGTAATAAAATTTTATTCACGGATGAGGTAATATTTACAAGAAATGGATTAATGAGCAAAGAAAACAGCCACTCTTGGAATATGGAGAATCCACACGAAATCATAGTGTCAAATTATCAACATAGGTTTACAGTGAATATCTGGTGTGGAATTATTGATAACATGCTCATTAGTCCATTCGTTTTTGAGAACCATTTAACCGCCGACAGATATTTAAATTTTGTAGAACATCATTTGGGAGGATTGCTAGATGATGTTCCTCTGGTGATCAAACATGGCATATGGAACCAGCACGGTGGTGCCCATGCGGACTTTGCGTAACGCGTGAGACAATTTTTGAATCAACCGTTTGAAGGATGTGTAATTGGTAGAGGAGAAGAGCACTCCTGGCCCCCACGATCTCCGAATTTAACTAGTTTGGATTATTATTTGTGGAGTCATATGAAAGATATGGTACACCAAACACCATCAGAAACTGGTTAAGATCTTAGGAGAGGCGTTTTTGAGGTAGCAGAACTAATTCGGAATAACAATGACATGCTATGTAGCGCAACCAGATATGTCTTAAGACGAGCCAGAATGTGTCTCGAGACCAACGCTGGCCATTTTGAACAATCTTTATAGTGAATGTAATCTAAAATAAAAATAAATATTGACTTTTTTGAAATAGTAATTATTTAATAAATAATAATTTAACACTCTGTATTTTGAAAACGGTTATGCCCTGAAGTATCAGGGCATAAATTTATTAGAATTTTTATATAGGTATTTATTATATATTTGGTCTAAAGACGTACGTTGCGTACAAAAGTCATTATTATTATTTATTTTCGGAAGTCTATAGTATTACAATAATAGACTAATAAAAAATGTCGACAACGTTTAATAACTGCATACATTTCTAATAACCTTACTCTTTGTACGTTACCCTTAATCGAAAATTAAACAATGTTCTGTTGCATAAAACAATCAATAATAGTAATATATTTCTGTATTTATTTTAGGCAACTTGCTGAAGTTGTAGACTAATAAATGGCAGTTAACTAGAGTCAATCTTAACGTATTCAACGTCTAACACAAATTATTTTGATATCGTAGACGTTGCTTTCCAAAAGGTAATTACTACAGCACATATCGATTGCCGTCGAAGTTCATGTAATATACCTTCACATAATTTAATGTAAACGCAAAGTTTGAGGACCTTGTGTTCTTTGGTAACTGTTCGACAATGCAAGATTTCAATCTGGGTACCTATGCCTAAAATGTAGCCATTTTTGTAAGAATGTGGTTTTAATCTACATTACATAGATTCGTGTTTTGAAACTATTTCTAATTAAATATAACGATATGACACAAATATAATAGAAACCTGCAAAGTGTTCTTATTCAAAGTCATTAGACTTATTGTACCACGCCCAAAAGTTTTGTGTAATTAATTACATACGTGCATTATATCTAGCTAATTTTTTAAACTAAAAAGTTCTACTCCTGTTAATCAAGGATTTCTATTCTAAAAGTATGAAGTAAACATTTAAAGATTTACGAGTTTCTCATAGAAATTAACGAAACATTTCCTGAGTTATCAGTAAGCTTCTTTGTATCGATATAAAGCTGGAACAGAGAAACTAAGCAGTCACACAATCTCCGAATTAATCATAAGGTGATTTTTAAAGAAAGGGAAGGACCATTTCCTACATAATCAAAAGTAGAAGCTTTCGTGCTTTTCGCTTATAATCCTTGCTTCTTCTGTTCTCTTTAATCCCTATCATTGAACATTTTTCAACGAGGAGGCAAGAAACACTTTCACATTACTCACTCGCTTTTTTGACCTTACGAAACAAATTACTTACCGTAAGCAACTGTCCAAGGCAAGAATTTCCTTAAAAACCAATATTAATGTTGTCTAATTCTCAAAAAGAAAAATTCAGAACATTTAGGGGTCTCTTAAGAAAATAGGGCGCTTTGTATAGAACAGTCATCAATAGGTATATCAGTCACCGAAACGTTTATAAATTGGTGATGATTTTTTAGGTGCTGTAGTATTTGTTCCCTTCCAAGTGATAAGACCTTTGTGTCTTTGAACATGGAGGTCATCAATAAGAAGGCTGAACTGTAATCTGCTTTCTTGATGGTAGAGTTTTTGGTTTACGACTCATTTACTTGGAAATTTTTCTTGACTACAAGATAATTTATCACGGAAGTATGAAAGTAAAATTACGCTTTTTTGTTGTCTACGCAACAATGGAGTGTAAGACCTTTAACTAATTGAAAGCGTTTGCTGAATATTTTTAATAATTCCATGCTAATTATTTAACAGTTTCTTATATTTAGATAACTGTGTTTCCTATTTTTCTATAGTTTGATTTGAAAGCTGCATTATAATTAGAATTGCTCTTCGTTATAATTCTAATCTGTCTCCACCTCAAAATCGAAGTCAAAATAAGTAATAGAATATGCAAGCTTTCACTCTACTAACGCTGCCTTAAAACGAACATTAATTATAAACCCTTGCAACTACTGAGAAGGATCGCGCATTACGTGCCAACAGCTCCGTATCGTACTACGCAAAATTTATGTGGATGCATAAGAATGGTTATTTTTAGACGCAATTAGGTTAAAGAGCTGCGCCCTAGCGATAATGGTTTCTTATAGAGGGTGCTTTATGAAATTGTTAAAATAAGAAAAAGTTTTCTTAAATATATTCGAAACCATTTAGTTTCCAAGTAAACTGTAAGAGACCAGTTTACTCAATTTAATTTAAAAAAATATATTAAATTAAAATTAAAGCTGTAGTCTATAATTCGTAATAACAGGAAAAGCAATTGAAAAACTTTGTTCATTAATTTAAGGACAGGTTTTAGGTGATAAACTTATATAATAAAACAAATTCGACAAATTTCATTATTGATTCGTAGAACTCCCACATATTGAACATTTTTATAAGTGAGTAAGCGGGAACCGTTCAGAGGAAAACTAGTTTGACTAACCGCCCTCTTCTCCTGATTTAAATCTCGCCGACTTTTCCCACGTAACCATCCACAGACGTTAGTTTATTCAGATTCGATAACTGCAGAACACTGCAAGTCTTCGATTCCGCGATACACATTGTTGCACTATCATTAGCAAAACTGGGGTAAATACGTGTTTAACACTCACAGTTCATTTTATAATAGGTTTTAGGCGGTTAGTTGTTGATTCCCTGAAATCGCAAATACTTATCAGAAGCAAACTAGTTACCACGCCGTCTCGTTCACCTGATCTAAATCCCATCCCATGTAGCCAGGTGTTATTTAATTAGCTTCGATACATGACATTGCGTGTCTTCGAGTCCGGGTGACCAGTGGGTCAGTGGGTTTTGTTAAAGATATTGCAGCAGTGGCTGCAATATCTTTAACAAAACAGCAATAACACTGATTTTTGGAAAATGCTTATCTGTAAGTATGGTAGTTGATGTCTCCGAAACGTCTGGTCTGGGTTTCTTTAATTTTAAAGTTAAAGCTAAATTAAATTTTTTTGAAAATATTCCGAGTGGGAGGTGGAGATATATACTTATATATATGAAGTGTTGAAGTCTATAAAACTGTGATGTAACAAGGGGCGCGCAAGGAGCTTATGAATTTTTGGCGAATTTTATGTATTTAGAATCCGTTTACTCATAAACCGTTAGTCCAGTTGACTTCGAGTTTAAGTTATTTAATGCAGCTTTTATATCAGTCTCATAATGACAATGCCTGCAAGATCTTGCAAAAGATTTCAAATTTTCAAGTAAATACTTGTGGAAAACGGTCCTAAAAAGGTTGATAAAGTTTTTTTGGCATTACACAGACATGAAAAGCCCACATAACTGTTTCTTATATATTGATGAAGCTCGTTTAGAAGTATTAGAGTTTAATGCTCGTTAACAGTTAATCGACTGCTCGCGTCTAAAATTCATAAATTTTATATTTATATGTATATCTATATGTCGAATCCAGAAGATGTAATTGTACGTTTCATGAAGCGGCTCCTCATACTGTAATTTCAAAGTTTTCCGCCACCTAGACAAAAATCTCATCCATTTCATGAAGTGCAACCCATCCTCTTCCAGATGGTGAAATTATACGAGACTACAGCATCTGGATAAGCAAATTGTCTATTTCATGAAGAGGTTGGATAGAAAACTATATTTGGTGTAATAATTGTTGCGTCGTCGCAAGTGAATGTCCATTTCGTGTTCGCTGTTTTCATACCTATAGCTATGTAGTGAAGTGGGAAGAAAAAAAGAGTTTTTGTTTTTTATCTTTATTTAACTAAAAAAGAGAAAACTATACTAATATATGTCAAAAAAATAAACATTAAACATTCAAACAAAGAACAAACATTTGAGGAATACTACAACACGGTAAGTCGTAATGAAAATTATAATTTACTGGCACATAAATGTCGGATAATATATAATATAGATATATAATAAGTAAGTTATAATTTAATTTCATATTATGAACTACTTGTTTGCACAATTCAGACTGTTATGACAACGGCTGGTATATACCCTATTCGATTTAAAACAAATACATCTTTTATTTTTGCACTGCTGCTTAGAAGGTTTGCAGGAACATTTTGCAACACTTTGCCCGCCCGAGCTTGCAACAACCGCCTCTCAGTTGTTTCGACGTAAGTGCATCTTCAGGTTTCAAAAAATTGGAAGTAGCATTTGTAATGCATCATGTCCATACCAACCTTTCAGCGAACCATGCCTTATGGCAACTTGATATAGGTACTCCGTTTTTACAATCTGTGATTATTCCCACAATATTTTAGGCATCTGTTGGTCCTCGGCCAACTTTAGGGACGGAAACAAGAACACAATCATTTACATAAAACGCCGTATTTGTATATGACTACAACATTTTCTCTGCGGCACGTTTTTGACGTTCGCAGGCAGCTTCTCTCTCATTTCAAATCTTTCTTTCTCGATAGTTCAGCTCACTATGGGTCTCATCATCATTGTCAAATTCATTAATTGTTTCAACTGTAGCAGAGCCAAGTATCCCTTCATTTTCATCATCTCCATTTCGTGCTTCATTTGGTGATTTGCCACTGTGATCAGTTTCGCTGTCAGTTGTTTTATTCCTCTGCGGTAATTCTTCATCAGCAAGAGTATCCAGGTCTTCTCCATTCACTCGTTCTAGGGCTTCTTTCAGCAGGTTGAAAGTAGTGAAACCCACACGCGGGTTATGGCCAAAATGTGCTCTATAGGGAGATCGCCCGATAATTCCATGATGAAAAATATTTTTTAGCTATTACACGAAATGAAGCCCGGTTCATTATCGGACATCCAAGATTTGATCATGTTCTCTATGTCCTGATTACTGCACTCGATGCTGCCCTGACTTTCGCGTTGTAAGATGCGGGGTCCCCCAAAAGTTAGGAAGATTTTCAGTAGTTGAGAAGCCACTTCCGCAGCTCTTTTCGTCTCCAAAGGTGTTAAGGAAACAAATTTGGTACTGTGATCTTGGCAATTCAATATCGACTTGAATTTGCCATCCAGAAGAGATTGAAAATCGAGATCTATCTGTCCTCTTTCATTAAAATTTTCTTCTCATTGCACGATTTGCAACTTTTTCAATATGCTTCAATGCAAGGTCTAGGCACACAGTATTTAATTTTTGCAGCATTTCTCATCTTTACATTTCCTCAATGTCCTGTTGAAACGCGTATTTGGTGGCACCGATCGAGACGGGCTTTTTTCCTGGTTGTCTTGAGTAATATTGCTCGATTTCATTGAAGAAATTGTCTTTAGCGTCGTATTCCATGTCACACCAATAATTAGATAATGCGAAAAGAACCTCGAAATGAAAACAAAACACAACCCTTAAAATGGTACTGTTTGAAAGGTAGTCAGTGATCATGTAACCTTTATACGAAATGGACATCCACTTGCGACGACCCAATAATTACTACACCAAATATTGTTTTCTATCCCACCTTTTCATGAAATGGACAATTTGCTTATCCAAATGGTGTAGTCTCGTATAATTTCAAGAGGATGGGTTCCACTTCATAATAATATAAATTGCTCACTTGCTTCTTGTATCTTCAACGTTGGCACCTTATTTATAAATAAAATAATGGATATTCGGTTATTTTTACGTGTTATAGTAGTGGGGTGCTCCTGTCACATACATATGAATTTGTTTCGTATTCAACAGTGCTGCCTTGAAAGTAATCACCACAAATAAAATAATATTCATACTCGTCGTTTAACGTTTCCTTACTAATATATACTATACCAGCTATATATATATTTTAAAGTTACCATACCCCTCAATCCCCAAATCAAACATTTGATTAACTGTGTGAAATATTGACAACCAACACATGTTCCCAAGCAGAACACCATTTATATTCTACATTTGCTGAAAGTCTTTTATTGGGTGGTTGTGGTATATTATGGTCTGCCAAATTCTATAACTGCGCGACTCAATTGGGTCTCGTCAGTCCTACACTTCATATATGAATATTGGTATCCGTATAAAAAATTATACAACCCCTTTCAAATATATTTAAATGTTATTGTTTGGACACAATTTAGAGCAGTCTTTTTGCCCACTACCTATAAATACGAAATTATGCATGGCTACCACATCATTCAAGTCAACAGAAAGCTTATTAGCGTACTTGTCTACAGCACCCATTTGCGGCTAATCATTGGGGTATATTGGGGTTATTTTCAAGTTATATTATTTTTATGCTGAAAAACGAAGTAGGTTAATAATTCCATTTCGAAATTTATAATAAAACAATAGAATTCCATCAAATTTAGTTTTATAACTCGTGGTATAAAAATGATTGTCGGTAAAGCTTAGCTGTAGAAAACCAAATGCATGTTTTTACTTTAACCACCCAATTTATAACATTTTCTAAAAAGTTATATATACATATATAAATATTTTCGAATTTTAGATGCGAGCAATCTTTGCAATTGCTTCTTTTTCAATATTTTTCATATTATTATTCTAACACACCGAACCTATCTATTAAAAACTGTTGTAATGTGGTAATTTTTTATGTAATAAATGCAAATTAGGCATCATGATAAAGGTATATTAACACATATTTACAAAATAAAAATAAGCTGTCTATTACAAAAAAAGATATCAGTTTTGATTAAACCAGAAGAACTCACGTTTTAGTATTCATCATATTTGCGCTTAACATTTCCATGCTCTAGAATCTAGTGTTATAAGCTCAAAGATATCTGTTTATTGCTGTTTCAAATGCTCCTATATTGAAATTATTATTGGTAGTGCGAGAAAGTCCAGATGAAGTGTTTCGCTTATTTTTTCATGATCCTACTGCGGTATGGATAAAATTGCAATTAACAGTATATACCGTAGAAGAGCAAAATCTGGTTTGAAAATCAGTTAAAAGTTTTATGAATCAGTTCGTGTTTGTATTCGAAAAACATCTTGAACTAGAAGCCAAATTAGACCGCCAATGTCTTCATGAAAATAATTACAATTAAAGAATTAAGTCACATGGCGTGATAGTTATTAATACACCACTATACGATTTACGGTAGTCAAAGTTGGTATATTTGAAATGTTTTTCCTGCTGAATTTCAGCATTAATCTATTAATCTCTGTTAAAAAATTTTAGCAACCTTTCCTATATATTTTAGATTTTTATATTTACTTTAAACGTTAGTGTATTTGTTTTGAACTACATCAATGTAAAATTGTAGTCAATTTGTATAACCTATTCTTAATTTGTTTGGTTATAGAACCATAATGAGTATCGATTATTCTTAATTACGGGCATGGTAGCTTTGTGATGCATTAATTAAGATTAAAGCAGACGCTAACTTATGATCCGTATGAAAGTGATTAAAAAGATTCCGATAACAGTTTGAACGGCAAAACGGACACTACGTTGATACACAAGGTAACATAAAAAATCAACCAGCCTGATGATAATATAGCTAACACATTAAACGAATTCTGACTCCATTAAATATCCAATAACCACAGCCCATTAAATGGCATAAAAACCCTTTAATAATTCACCTAGCCTGTATTTGTATGTACCCACAACTACTCCCAAATATTCAAATTATAAATCAATAAAAATATGCTTGGCAACACTCATACAAACACATTACTCCGATACTAAGTTAATTTGGATATGTATTCCTAAAGAATCATGCATGACCTGCTTATGACATTATCAATCACCTATAGTCAAACCAGTCGAACTTTTTTCTTACATTTAGTAATGCAAGTTTCTTTTCATATGTATTTAGAATGCATTAAAACAGACTACAAAACTGCTTTGTAACAAATTGCCGCAATTCATAGACAATTATTAACCGATCATATTTTGTTAGAGTTAGTTGGATAAAGTTGTAAAATGTTAGGTGGTATAAAATTATTGAAAATGTGCTCGACTCACTTAAACCATTACGATTCACAATGCTTTAGGATTGTTTCTAAATTATTGTTAAATATATCAGAAATGAACACCCATATGAAATATAGAAATGCAAATAAAAAAGGCTGTTTGCAAAGATAACATAAACAATTAGGTGTTACCAATTGATACTTTTTTAACCATAAAATCAAGTAATTTAGTGAATTTGCTGACTTATTATAAATAATGACGAATGTAAATTAAAAATGACACGTATTTGTTTAGATACCTAAAACCACAGGTGAAAGTAGACCGGAACAGTCCGGAACGAGATTCCGGAAAAAGAAAGAGAACCGAAATGGAGTTCTGGTAATAAATATTACTGCAATGTGAAATGGCAATTAAAATGGAGTATTTCAAAAAGAATTATACATGCATTTTTTTGTAAAATGAGCTTATCCACTAATTTTGTTTTAATAAAATTTATTACAAAATCGTTAATAGAAGCTCCTCTTTAGTACTCTGTTGTACCTGCTTACGAAAAATAAAATACCTAAACGCACGCGTGATTATGGCGTACAAATTGACATATGCATTTCCGAGAAATTACAATAAATTGTAAATATAAGATTACTGGGTAACAAAGCAGAAATGAACTTGTATATACATTAGCATAGGAATAACGCCAATGCAAGCAAATCTTCAGAGAACTTTGGTATTTCAGGTTATGTTACGGACGTTGGGACATGATGTAAACACCAACCTTCTCTTTGTTTGCCCAAAACGTCTTTCGTTCTTTCTATCAACACAAAGTTGCGTTTAAATAACTTTAAAATTGTAGATGTAGAAATCAAAAAATAAGAGTACTTATGTTTATTTATAACTATGAATTATATTCCAAAATTAGAATCAATTAGCTAAATGGGCTGTTTCTATTTGTGTGTATGTGTTTGCTTGAGTTTTATATGCTGTTCCCGTTAAAAAAACAGCTAACATTAGCCATTTGTACTTATCCTATGTAATTTTTAGTTTCCTTATCTTTTGGGTAGGAATACAAACTGAGGATTGTCGTAGGTTAAATTTTCCACATCTAGCGGCTCTGTGTGCTAAGTAACATCATAATATGTGAAATCAGGAGTTTGTGTATACATTTAGCTAAAAAATAGCGCAAATTCAAGACAACCATTAATGCGAATTGGTATGTGAGGTTATGTTATGGAATCTGGGACATGATGTAAATACCAACTTCTCTGAACGGTTGCAAAAGCAATCCTGCTGCTTCCAAACCTCTTTTCAATGGTCCAGAACGCATATGACATTCTACCTGCCACAAATGTATTTTTCATCATCGGTTCTAGTTTTAGTACAATGTATTTTATGTTTAAATACAAGAAACGCAAAAATAAACTAAGTAACAGCTTTTAATTACTACTATCTTTTAAATTCTGTAATAAGAATCAATTAGCGAAATCGGCCATTTTTCTTTGTATGCAAGTGTGCTTTTGATTTAGTACCCATATAATGTTTTCGTTAAACAACGGGTAATGTTAGCCGCTTATACTTACACAATGCAATGTTTCACATTTCCTTTCTTTTGCCGAAAAATATAAATTACCGACGTCGTTTTTTTAAGATTTCCATATCTAATGGTTCCATGTTATAATATATGTATAGCGGGCGTCTATTTGAAAACATACAATCTCTTACATCTCTGGAAATTAAATAGGTATTCAACTATTTTAGAAAACGTTTCTACAACATGGAGGGGATATCATTACAACTCATAAGGTAACCTGCCACATTCACCACATAAGCTCGAGCTAATATACAAAACAAAATTTAAATAATAACACCCACTTTCTGATACGTCATTCAAAAGCTCATACAAAATGCTATTCAATAGTAGTAAAAAAATGTCTCCACTCATTTCAGAAAAATAGAATGGCCCCCAAAATCTCCAGACTCCAGACCAATTAGAATTCTTGCTATAAGAGAACCTACAATCTGTTGTCTACAACACTCAGCTCCAGCCCATCGCACAACTACGACAAGGAATAGTTCAGAAGCTATTCCGCAACAAACCTTCCAAAATGCAGAGAATTTGAGAGTAGTTTTTACTATCGCTCAGAGAATAATGGAAATCATTTTGAACATTTCAATAAATATTTCGAAATTTGAATTACAATAATTGGTTCAGAACCTTTTGAGTTTTAGTTTTTAATTTTTCGGAAACGAGTGGGGAAATAATTTTGTTACTATTGAAAACGAAACATACCCTAATTTTCATATTTATCGTAATTTAAAAAAAATCGCTCTTACCAATCAATTTTTATTTTAAGGGAGAAACTTTTTGCGTATATTTTTAACCTTGTCACTTCAACCTCCTAGGTGTGGTGAGCTTCAGTCCTAAAATTTTAAATAGGAATTGGGTCGAGTGATACACAATTTGAAAGGACCTTAAATTCTCTTTTTAACTCTTCCTAGTTTTTCAAATTAGATGTAGTAGTTTTCGAGAAAAATGCCTTTCAAAGATAGATAAAATCCACCTTGTCCAAGAATTAAACGAAGATGACTTTAAAAGACGTTTGGATTTTTGCGAGGGTATGAGTGAACGGATAATTAATAACCCAAATTTGCTTTTGTTATTCGGATGAGTGTTCGTTTTTTGTGAACGGAATTGTTAATCGCCATAATTGTGGCTATTAGGCCCATGAAAACTCACACATATTCCTTGAAGTTCACACTCAATATGCTCAAAAATTAAACGTGTGGGCTGGAATTTATAATGAAAACTGTAATTCGATTTACTACAAGATCGTGTTGATCCAGCATTAACTGAAATTATGGAACAAAATGACTGTTACAATGTGAATGAGTTGATCGTCAGTATCTGGACGAAGCATTTCCTCGTAGATGGATTGGCCGAAGAGGAGCAGTGGAGTGGCCTGCGAGGTCACCAGATTTAAGCCCTTTAGACTTCTTTCTGTGGGGGCCACATAAAAAGTACAATCTATAGTACTCAGCCAGAATTCCTAAATGATTTGCATCAACGGATGAACAACGAATGCTGGTAAATTACCCCAGAAATGCTTCAGAACGTGCGAAATCGTTTTCAACAAAACCTGTACTACTATATGGATGCTGGAGGTAAACATTTCGAACATTTAATATAGTACAAGTTAAGGTAAATTTCTTAATCAATAGAACATTACTGGTGTAAATTATGGTAAAAGTGAAAAATCATGAATTATTGGTTTTTGGCGGGTCACTATATTTAAAAGGCATTTTCTCGAAAACTACAAAGCCGTATTTGAAAAACTAAGAAGCGTTAAAATGAGAATTTAATACCCTTTAAACTAGTGTATCACTCGACCCCTTTCCCATTTAAAATATAAATAAAAAACTTGAAAATCAACGCAAAAGGCGATCTTTTAAAAAATAAACGATAAATATGAAAAATCTGGTCGGTTTCGTTTTCAATGTGACACCCTGTATACATACAACTGCATTATAGTTTTTATATGAAATCTGTTATTTTTCTGTATACTGGTTAGAAAATTATTTTACTTATACGCTCAACATAAATAGTTGTAATTTAGGAAATCATCGGTTATACATACATAAGTCAACTTCACACTTTTAGCTGTCAATACCAATTTGTATAAAACTGCTAAAATTGCTAATTTATGCAATACATCACTATGGAATTGGCTACAAAAGAACGAAAGTTCCTAGCAGTATCTATTACATAATAATATGTTTATTCGTCTTGTGCGGTATTCTATTACCCTTTAATTATTTTTATTAGATATCATCAAATATTATTTGGTTGCTTCTGAGGATAATAATTAGGAACTCCTACAAATAGTTGCGCCTAGGGCTTAAGCATTTCTAAACGCGATGTTGTAATTTAATCAAATGTGGATATATCTAATATTTAATTTTTTATATTATATAAATTGACACACTGAATATAGTGAGATTTGCACTTTCCGGGACAAAGCAGCGGAATGTGGGGCAGGTCAAAACAATATAAATTCCGCAGCATATTTAATTTAATTTAGATTAACAAACTACTTAATTCTAATAATCAAAAGCATTTTCCCGTAAAAGATATAATTTGCTTAGGCGTCTGAGTTGATTAGTTAGTCATTAAAAATAAAAGCATTTTTATAGACTTCCTTGCTTGTTCTCCTGTTACGTGATCAAAATATGTTTGTACATCATACAGTTTTAGAAATTAGAAAAATCACCACTTGATGTTTAACTAACTTAAAATAAAACCACAAGATTACTAAGAAAATATGTTAACCATATTATTATTCATTTTTTTAAGATAACTGAGATGTACAGGGTAAGTATCCTAATACGAATTAAGTTTAACATCTATTACAAATATTATGTTTGGGTGGATTATAATCGGCAGAACTCCTAATCTTCAGTAAAAATAATTACTTACCGGATATATTTCGGTAAAAATAGTTTTTTTTTAAAGATTTAAACTTTCAATATTGATTGCTGCTTGAAACATTTTTCTCTGTCATAGCTTATCGTTACAAATTTAGTTACCTTAATAGGTATCTCAAAACATTTAAAAATGTTGGGAATTCCGTTAGCCAATACAATTAACATAAAAGGAGAGAAAAAATGTATGAAAATGTTACATAAATCACATACCGGGTATCCACGGACATACGAGGCTTAATAACATGGTTAACCGATACTATTTTCTCAGCTACTTCTAAATAATATGGTCATATTTAAAAATTTGTTTTCATTAACTGCTATTAATTGCACTCGTTTTTAATTTATTTGCCCAGTTTAAATACTGTTTTAAATTAAACAATAATGTTGAACACATAGCACCCATATTAATACAATGGTTGAGACAATAAAATACAATATGACTTCCATAATATATCTTTTAAATAACAGAGTCTTAAAAAAAGTTATTTATTTATAAACAATTCTATGCAGAAGTTTACTCAAGAAATGAAAAAGTATATAAGGAGTTTCATTTAAAATGAGAAAATGGTTTCTATGTTACCCAATACAGTAAAATATTGTAATATGCAAGAAGTAAGGGTATTTTCCGTGGTAAGTTATTTTAATTGTTAAAGAAAAATGATTTTCTTGACTGAAAAACAGAAATAATTTGAAAATGTACTAGAAAAAAATTAGTATTAATCCTCAAAACGTACGTTAGGTTTCCAAAACACCACGCCATGTACACAGTCGTGTAAGTCAGATGGGCCACGAACACAATATAAGCCTCACATTGTAAGATTAGAAGGATATAATAAAGTGTAGAGTTACACCACGGCGTCTAAGTAAACTAATACGAGTTTTCAAAAAAAAATTGTTAATAGGACAACAAATCCACGCGAATCTTTCTGCTCGTGGTCTAACGCAATTCCATATACGGGCCACTTTCATATATTTCAATTCGATGGCGTTTTACTGAAATAAGGATACTCTTCTTCGCTTCTTCTTCTTCGAGTGAGTTATCACTTACGAGACGTAGCGATCTTCTCTCCTATGCCTGTGTTACGCGCTTAGAGTGTCACAGACATAGAGGAACTACAGCTTAACGTGAGCTCCGAACCACGGGAAGTGTAAATACTTCTATTCCAGAGAAGATTTCTAGGCAGAATACTTCGCTGGTTTGCCATTGCCTTGCGTGGGAGAACGGCCGTTAAAAATCGAGATGTTTCTATACTGGGAATTGAACCCAGGAACCTCTAGTCCACGGCCGCCTCATAAGAATATAAGAATACTAAGAAAGCTAAATCTCTAAATGACCAGCAACAAAGCGATATGAAGATGTCATTTTGTTAAATTAGTTTGTTTTAAATATTTGCCGATTGCACTATAACTAGTTTGTGTATGTTTCTACAGACTATCGTAAGCTAGAGGTCAATGCGTTAGACTTCAATGCTGAAGGTCTAGGGTTCACTTCCCAGTACCGGAACATAGGATTTATAACGGCCATTTTCTTACGTAAGGCAAACCTGACAGCTATTTTGCCTAGTAAACCTTCTCTGGAGTAGAAATGTTTACGCTTGCCGTGGTTCGGAGCCCACGTTAAGCTGTAGGTTCTCCATGTCTATGGTACTTTAAAACATGCAACACAGACATAGTAGAGAAGACCGCTACGTCTCCTAAGAGGCGAAGAAGATGAATATACATACTAGAACAGATTCGTTTTAGTAATTGTGATAATTTTATAGTATATTTTTTTAAGAAGTTATTGGTCTGTTGCACAAAATTAAATATTTGACAGTACAGTTCAACTTACTTAAGACGAGCTATGGTACAACGAGATCTCTGATATAACAAGCATTTATTAGATAAGTATTTGAATTCACATGTTTACTGCTACATTTGCCGCTTACACACGGCGAGCAAAAATTAAAAATGTATTATTTATAGAATATTTACCGTCAAGTAAGCTTTACCTAAAAATATCTGTAAGAAATTTTAATTGCAATACGAGATGACTTTTTGGAAGTTTTCTGACTCGAATATCTCAATTTACAAGAGAATATTTTACCATTGCACTTTAGAAAATCTTTAATTTTTTCAGGAAATGAAACTATTGAAGGGCTTTTTAAATGAAATTTTGTTTTGACAAATATCTAGTTAGAAAAGATGCTCCTAGATGTAATAGTATGTATTTATTTTTTTCGATGACTAAATTGCCTTAATTGGTATATGCGTATGTTCATCTAGGTAGGTATTTGCTATTTTTAAGTGACAATATTTATTTTAAATTTGTTAAACCTGAAACTTTAGTTCTACTTATGAAGAACATGGTTAGATGTATGTCAAAGTTTGAAACGTTTAGGAATTAGTATGATACACTATAGTGCAAATTGTTATGTACGAGGTCGGACAAATATATAACGGGATTGATCAAATACAAAGCATGTGAGGTAGCCATAGGTGAAAATACCTCTAGCGTCCTTCGAAGTAATCTCCCCGACTTCTACGCACCTTTGACATCGACGATACAAGTCGCGGAAAGCCTGCTTAAACTTGTCGCGAGGAAGTGCGTTTAGTTCGGCGGTAAAATTACGTTGAATGTCTTCCACGTCGTCAAAGCGCCTTCCCTTGGGGGTCAATTTCAGCTGAGGAAACAGCATGAAGTCCGCTGGAGGCAGATCCGGCGAATAGGGAGGATATTCTAAGACTGGGACATTTCTTGTCGCCAAAAACGTCTTCACAATCAAGACAGAATGCACAGGGGCAATGTCGTGTAAAAGGTGCCACTTGCCGGAGGCTGCCAAATGCGGTCGCACACGTCGAATGCATTATGACACCCTTGTAGTTCAAGCTAGTGACGGTGACACCCGGTGGCACAAATTCTTTGTGAATGATGCCTTGACTGTCGAAGAAAGTGCTCAGCATGGTATTCACTTTCAATTTTTGGAGACTGAATTTCATTGGCCTGGGAGACGTCTTCGATCACCATTCCATGGTTTGCCTCTTGCTTTTTGGATCGTACTGGAAGCACCACGACTCGTCACCAGTAACAATTGAATCCAGAAAATTTGGGTCACTGTTGGCTGTTGCAATGAAGTCGCGGGAGGTGTCCCCTCGATGCGCTTTTTGCTCAGCGGTGAAATTGTGCTGGACAAATTTGGTACAGACCTTACTTTTCTTCAAATCCTTCTCCAAAATGGTTCTAATGGTTTCATGGTTAATATTCAGCTCCTGCTTCATCATTCTCAGTGTCAGTCGTCGATCAGCCGCCACAAGTTGTCGGACTTTTTCGATCGTTACGGGGTTTCTCGTTGTGATCGGACGACCCGGCTTCTGGTCATCGTAAAGGTCCTGCCGACCTTCACGTAATCTGGCAAACCACTCGAAAACGCGAGTACGGGACATGGCCTCATCGCCGTACACAGCTTTCAACATCTCGAATGTCTCCGGGGCCGTTCTCCCCAATTTGAAACAAAACTTAATGTTTGCTCTCTGCTCCATGTTAGACTTGTGTCACATGTGACAGCTGCACTACCTTGTTCATCCGCATGCACAGCCTACCACGCAAGTTCTGACAGGATGCCGTTTTAGCTATGTGTAGACGAAAGTTCCAGCTACTATTTGGATATGATTTGAAAATAGTCAGTTTCTTATAGCGTCCGCAGTAGTGCCAATCCCGTTTCATATTTGTCCGACCTCGTACTTAAATAATATTTTCTTCTCTAAGTACATGTTTAATACTTATTAGTAACATAATCTGTGCTAAACTACCAGTCAAATTTTTGCCTCACAGATATCCTAAAAAAGCTCATTATACCAGGATTGCAATATTTGCAGAAATAGATAATTTCATTACTTTTGAGTTTACGCAAGAGCTCGAAATATTGTTGTATACAAAGGTGTCATACATAAATATGGTTACTGGGAACATGAATCGCTTTTTGTGTAACCTGCGGTTTAAAATAGCTCTATTTTTTAATCATTTCTGAAAATACATAGAACTATCTTTATTCTGCTGCGTCTTTACACAATGTTTTGATCCCTTATTTGTATAAATTTGATTTAAATACAACTAAGACCACTTGGTCAGTAGAAAGCAATATAATCAGCATCGTCTTTGATTTAATAATTGTGATTTGTTTTAAAGTAAACCTATGGCAGTTTGAGATCGTTGTAAAACTACATACTGTTAGAGAAAATAATGGATACCTGTTCCGTTAGAAGTAAAAAGTGTGGTCACTTTATAGTACAACCGCAAAGGATGTAAAATCATTTTAAGTATATTCTCGCTATGTTTGTGTTTGCACTCAATATTATTTAATACGTTATAACAGCAAATAAAAAGTAGATATCTACTTGTTTTAATGATCCACGCTGTACCCTAGATTATGTCAAAATACGACAAAAATATAAATCATTTGGTATAAAAATACGTTTAAAAGTTGTAACGAAATGAAGTAGCAACACTTTACAACACTGTTTATAATAAAAAAGACAACAGGAATAATGTCAGCTTGATATTATTTCTTATGCAGATAACATAACATTTAGAGAGTTTAGCAATAACATTTTTTTATTGACTTGGCTGTACGCGGTGCTTTAAGCGTACAAACATTTAAGAGTTCCTTATCGCCAATTTGGAAAACTGAAATACGTATTTCAGCAACTAAGCTGCCACATCTAGTAGGATCATAAGTAACTGCAGCTATCTAAAATATGGAAGATGAATAACATTAGACTTTCATCCATGACTTGGGGAAGAAAATACCTGCAGAGGATGAATTTTGTCAAAGTAAATTTAGATAGTTTATGTTTTCTAGAGCGCGTTTACTCCTGTTGAAGATGGTAACTAAGTAGCAAAAGTATGTATTTGTATATTCTACTTTGGTAAGAGTTTTCCAACGGTTTTCTTTTTTGCAAAGCGCGCTTGACTTGCAATATGTTTAGCAACAAAACTTTAAATACCCATATAGGTCTGTACTTCGGGTACACGTATTTTATATATCGAGCATCTAAGAAACCTTCCTCCGTCAAAATCATGGTTCTTTTGTTAAGTTAAGGTCTGTCGCATTTTGAAAACCAGATCACAACAGACATTTTCTTATACCTATATGCCTTTAACTTTAATAATATCAAACAATTACGTTAAACTTTCTTAAAATATTTCTCAGAGCATATCACATACAAATAAATACATAATAATAGAAACATATATCGTAGACGTGGAGGACCTATAGCTTAACGTGGACCCCGAATCACGGCAAGGGTAAACACTTCTACTACAGAGAAGACTTACTAGGCAGAATACCTCGCTGGTTTGCCATTACCTTGCGAGGGCCGTTAAAAATCCGATGTTCCTGTACTGGGAATTGAACCCAGGACCTTCTGCGTAGAAGTCTAACGCGCTAGCCTCTAGCTCACGTCCGCCTTATAAGGATATAAGGATACTAAGTAAGCTAAATTTCTAAATCACTACAGTTACTAGAAAAATTATCTCGCTGGTTTGCCATTCATTGTGAGGGAGAATGGCTATTAAAAATTCGATATTCCGGTATTGGAAACTGAACCCGAGCTCTTCAGGGTTGAAGTTAAACGCGCTGATCTCTAGCCCACGACCGCCTCTTCTGATACATCTCTCAAAAACTAATAATTTAGAATTCTTTAATGCAAATTTTTCTATGCTTAGGTACTAAATAATTTATATTCTATATTATTTAAAAAAATTCTGTATTAGATTTGATAGAGAAGGTCATCGCACATTCTTATCCGCGACACATCGATGGAGAATCACTGTTGTAGGGCAACAAAGATAATGTTAGTACTTTTAAATTCGAGAAGACCTTTTACGAATGGCGGGCTTATTACTTACTATATAACCTTTAGATGCAATCGATGTAAAGCGTGTCAAAGATATACTTCTGGATAGTCTCTGCGTACATGTACGATTAATAACAAATACTTAAACATCGCTATTTCATATACAAGCAGGTGTTTAGAATTATCAGATCAGCCTTAAATGGTCGTCAAGACCTAATATTTCATCTGAAATCTTATCCAAAATCCAAGTCAAGAAAGAGAAGTGACATTCGGGTTTATCAAATTTGGTAACTACGACCGTTGTAAAGGCTAATAGTAGCAACTCGAAATTAATTTGCCTATTTAATAAATCCTGAAAAATTACAGTTTGTTCCGCTAGTGCTAGTGCCTTGAAATGAACGCCAACTTGGTTCATTTACAGATGCACGTTGAAAAATTCGTATGGGAATTCAATTATAATATAATCAGTGATGGAAGCTTTTTTCTGGATGTATAGCTTCGTAGTATCTCAGTGGGTTGTCAGTTCAGAGAGACACCATTAGGCAATGACGTTTGATGGATTTGGTAGTCCAACCCCGTTGCATCTTGGGATTTCTACATTTTTCGTTTCCTTTCAGCTTTTTTCTCGTTGGCGAGGGAGACTGAGCCAGACGGACGCACAAAGCGAACAAAGACATCAAAATGATGGATTCGGCTCATCTTATCCCAAAGCGTGATCGAGTCATATTTCAGAGGCGCGGCGGATGGGACACGGCTACAACTCTGAATGTTAATTCCATCATCGACCTACCGCGGGTTTGATATTTCAGACATGTTGCTCTTGTACTGAGAATTTAGTAAGACGAGTTGCGAAATTAGATTAGTTCTCAAACTTTCCATGTTTTATACAACGGGTGATCGAAACTGAAGTTTGCTCATAGTAATTTAAAATCGCGCCCCGCAGCTTCGTTTATCTTCTAACTACATGGCTAAACATTAATTGTAAACAGGGAACTGCTAATGTTCTTAATTCGAATCGAATAGAATTTCGATTTTACAAGCTATAAAATTCAGATTTGCAGAGAATGCGTGTCGTAATAAGCGTTAAAAATACATAGGTAGAAACAGAAGCCTGTAATTTTATTTTAGAGAAATACATTATGAATCAAAATATTCCAAGCCTTAAAAACCGAGATCGAATCGTTTAATCAAAATCTTCGTACGTCACCTCCTGCGGAGAGAACCAAGAAGATGATCGTGACGTGCAGCGTGTTGGCTTCGCTTTTTTACGTCTTCGAAACTTACATAAGAGCATCCAAATTATAAAATAACTTTAAATTTTATTTGCATGACTGATAATAGCAACCCGTAAAATCACTAATGCTATGAAATTAAGAGGTGTTACGTCGTGATTAAATAGCGATCAGAATGTCATTATGTTAATATCATTAGCAATAATTATCAGCCTAGGGGTGACTATAAAGACATAAACATTGTGCAACTTATTTAATTCACTTAAGCGAATTTATATAAACTGCTTCACTCCAGTTTTGTCAGCTCAGTTTAGTTTGTAATATTCTATGCAAAGCTGCATTAGTGAAAAATGTGCTGCAGTTTAAAACAATAAGTACGCCCTCGAGTTTGCTAGCGAATAAGTAAGTTTTCATCGCATTACGCTTAGCAATTAGTATTAGTCTATAGCTACAATCAAAGCTAAATAAAAACGTAGCTATTTTTAGACACGTCAGAAATCTCAAAATAGTAAATAAAAATAGAAGATTAAATAAAGTTGTGAATGTTGAATTCTATTAAATTTATAGCTTACAAGAACAGATATTATCTATAAACCAACAGAGTAATATTTAAACCACTTTATGTTATCAAATAGGTATTAGATTGATTAATTATTAATAAAATAAATCAATATTATTCTAATTAATAGGATTTAATTACAATTTTTATCATTCGTTTACCAGTTTTTGGGATATAATATTGTTTAAAGTAATTAACTACTTCTTTAATCTTTTTAAAAATCGTTACTAGCAAATAACATTAACAGAAGCTTATACAACCCTTAAGTATTTCGATTGCTACAGCAGCTGTAGAATATTTTTATATAAAAATTTATATGCAATTGCATTACCTTATTTGTTAAATATTGCGAAGTAAAATGATATAGATTCCATTGCACTGCTATAAAATTTTGAAATTTTTCTCAAACCTTGTAATATTATTTGAAATGTTACAAATAGTCTACAATAATTCAAATTAATTATAAAAAATGGAAACTGATGCACCCGTTTCAGGAAAAATTGCAATTTTAGTAGTATACAGGGTGTTTAGAATGTAACTACCATATACTACATAGACGAAACATTATTTTCTTGAACGTCTACCATAAAGCCTACTACAATAGCTATAAGGACCGAAAACCTAAACAATTTGCTACGATTTTTCAGATTAAACTAAAATAGATACTTTTATGATTTTAAGTTTTAGTGAAATCACAAAAACAATGAGAAATACCGCGAAAATATTGTTAGCTTTATTTTATGTCCTTTGAGAGATTTAGTGAATACAGTCCGTTATAGCGAATACCTATGATAACTAACAACCGCTTATAACAAACAAATTTTTAGATCCCAGTAGTAGTGCATTGAACTACATTTTAATAAATGCCTTAGAAAAAACATTCGGTTTGAACAAACAACTTCTTGAAGTCCTCGCACACAATTGTGGGCTAAGAATGATGGTCATAACTCATAACAAACATTCTAGGGTTTCTTGAAAATTACCTATTCAAAAATGTATATATCAGCAGCTTTTTTTGAATTTCAAAAAGAAGCCAGAAAATGTGACTTTAAAAATATAACGTACATGGAACAATCAGAAAAAAATATAGAACTTAAAAAAATTCAGCATACAAATCAAAATTAATGATTACTTTAAAAATCCAAAATTGTAGTTTTGTTTATTGTATTATAGCTACTACGTATTTCACATATAAGTACATGGGCTTTATCCATAAAATTGTTTATAACGAACTTCGGTTATAGCAAACAAAAAATGTTGGTCCTTTCGAGTTCGTCTTGCGATACTGGACTTTAAGTATATATGGAAACGTGTTTTCGCTTCTTGAGTAGATAGTTTGCCATTTTTAAAACGCATTTTATGTTTCTGTTTTAAATGCTTCTGCAAAAGAAACTAACGTTCTTGAATAGAGTTATTTATAAATTCCAATATAACATAGAAAATTCTTTGTTGGTATAAAAAATTTGTAATGCAGTTTTAGAATCCTAATTGTTAGTATACATTTTTTGTATGGCCCGCAAGACCTCCGGATGTTAACCCTATTGATTTTTGTGTATATGGGTATATAAAGATAGAAGTCCTTTCGACTAATCCTTCGCAATTAAAAATAACGAAGCCATCAATTTCTCATGAAAACTCCATAGATATCTCGCAATATTTGGTATCAATTGCTAGTTACACTAAAATAATAATAATCTTAATTTCAACGGTTTTTATTGCAGCTTTATGCATAGTTCGACATTTTACTGTCATTTTCAAAAGCAATTAATATTTGAAGCATCTACAGCTAGGACAACGGCACACTGGATCTTGATTTAAAAATTGGCTCTGGTCCGTTAAAACTGTGATGATTATTACTATTTTTAGAATATATATATATAGACCATATATATGAATTTCATGGAAGTAAGGCGAGAAACAATTAACAAATCACTAGTTAATTGATACTTAAGTGAGAACAGCGCAGAGTCCTTAAATAACTTTTAAGTAACTATCGTATTAATCGACTTTACTGTAATCTTAACCCACTCCTGATACTCATATTGTTTACCCGGAGATTAATATTACCTTCTAGATTTAATATATTTTATTAAAATATTAAGAACTTTGAAACGTAATACGGTTCTTGGGTAGAAAATTCAAACAAGTAGAATTTCTGATCGTGGTAGAACTATCGGTGATTGTTCATATAGCGGAAACTGTCCGCCATGAACTATGTAGATAAATGAACAAATCATAAAATTTACTCTAAAAAGATTCAGCTTCAATTAAGTATCACCATATTCTCACTTCCTTTGCAAGTTATAACGACGAAAAAATCGAAATTTTACTAGTGTAGTGCGTTCATTAAGAAATGTTACTATGTATACCAGAAATTAAAATAAATTTAGACTTAAGAATATGCAGTGAAAATATTTGATTAGTTATTCCAATTAGCAATATTTTCATAATCCTTTGCAGGCACTGCTCTAACAGGAAGCAGTCTGCAAAAAATTAAAAATCTCAGGGTCAGCTACACAACTTGTATAAATTTGCAAGAAAATATCAACTAGAACTACAAGATTTATTGTAAAAATAAACGAATTAATCAAGTTAGGATATTATTCAACTAAAGCATCATTTATTTTCCATCATTAATTACCGCGGCTTATGCATGACAACTTATTTGGATCATCATATGTACATGTTATATATATATATATATATATATAATATATAAAGCAAAAAATTGTATGGGTTTAGTTTACTGTGTAATTTATAAACGGTTGTGAACACATACACGTCATAATTGTAAATAACAAATATACGTATACTTCTTAGCATAGAATTGCAGTAAATTTGAGGCTTTTACAATGACAGAACCAAATAATTACCGGTACTATGCTCACTGAGGACCGAATTCAAGTTTTTGACACTGCGTACACTCGCCCACCAATGTTTAGAGAAATTACATTCGTCAAATATTATGAAATATTGCTGCAACTCCTGTAAGGTTGGCCGGCTGTTTTACAAAAAAAACGGAAAGTGTGTATTCTAAAGTACTGCTAACTTAGTGTGAACTCAAAATAGACTCATTATACAGTAATAATACTTATATTTCCGCATCGTAAGATTTACCTGATTATCCCTTTCACAGTACACTGCCAAATTTGGACAATTATTTACAGAAGGACACCTAATGTAGGAGGCAACTATATTAAAAGGTGAAGGCAACACCATATCTATGCGACAACGAAGCATTTCTAATTAATAATTAATAACTCGAAGAGTTTAAGCAAAATATTCTTATATATTGATCTGTTACCTACTGTTCACTGGTCATGAGCCTTAACAGTAGAAGCCAACTATAAGCAAATACAATGCATAAAAGCATTACATCTAACTTAATAATTAAATTTTATATAAGTAGTATTTATATCTTGCAATTTTCCATTGTATAAAATGATATATACTGCATCAATCCCTTAATAAGATAAACACAGTTAGGGTAGGATAAGGTAAACTAGATGAAACTAGAGTGTGGTTGTATGGAAAAAATTATTTGGTTTCATACGATCTATACAACAAATACCTATTTTACTTATAGAAGGTGATTATAAACATGTTAGAAAATCTTTAACCACTTATAGCTGAGGTTAGTTAACCCCTAAATAACCTAGTAATGTTTGTTAAAACGGATATATGGCGCTCCAAAGCTTTTTTACAACATTTCATAGAAATGTAAATACCTTTTTTGTTTATTATCCCATTTTTATAAACTTCGTTATTTTGGAAAGCTAATGGTCCAAGCTTAATGTCCGGTAAACATTTATAGTTGTGTGTGAAAGGTGAATAAAATCAGACCCAGAAGTGTACAAATTTGTAAATTAGGTGTATGTAATTAAATTGTCATGTTTGGTAGAAATTCTTTAAACATAAAAATTTGGAAAAAAACCGTAGCGTCCTTTTTTTGGAAAGCTCAATATTAATTCAGAAACGTGGTAAAAACTCAGGTTAATGATCTCGTTTTCAAGATATGCCTTAATTTATAAATTTTTCAATCAAATTTTTCACTTCTGGTTCAGTTTTCATTCAATTTTCAGTCTATTGTACGTTTTCCTCGACGCTTGGAATATTTGCTTTCTAAAACAATACAATTTATCAAAATCAGACAAGACACAACAACGTTACATTTCCATAAATGGATGTAAAAAAACTTTTAA
>JABXWE010004310.1:0-34440 GCA_014611495.1 Limonius californicus
AGATTTCCTATAATATTTTTGTTCTATCTGGTCCCATGTTTTTCATAATTTCAGTTGTTATACGACTGTATTCTGTAGTTTTGCCTTTGTTCTTTATTGTTTTTATTGCGTCCTCTATCTGTATTTCGTGCATCGCATGATTTCTTGCTGATTTTGCATTTCTTTGCTAAGGTGTGTTAATACCCTCTTCCACTACTATTTGTAACTCTTGGAAAAATTCGTTCCATCGTTCCATGGTTTGTTTTTCTTCTGTTAATATTTCATTGTTTTTGTCTCTTACTGTTGTATTTTGGGTATTTTTATGCTTTCGTATATTTTTAATGTTTATAAAACAGTTTTTGGTTATCTTTGCTTCTATTTCCATCTTTTCGCCAAACTTTCTACAACATTTATTTTTTCAGCTCTAACCATCTCTTTAACCTTCTTCTTTTGTTTTTTATATTCGTGGTCTTCTCTTGTAAATATTGTTTCCATTTTTCTTTTTTCACTTTTATTTGTTCTTTAATTTCTTCATTCTACCATGCCGTTTGTTTTTTCCTTTTTTAACTTTTACTATGCTGCATGCCTCCTATTATTTCTGTTGTTCTCCCCATGTTTATCTATTACTTCTGCATTGACATTGCTTCTTCCTACTCTTCCATTGAAATCGCCGCTTACGTATATTTTTCCTCTGCTATTTTCCGCTACCACGTTCAATACCTCCCAAAACTTTTTCTTTATCTCTACTTTTTCGTCCTCGTTAGGGCCGTAAACTGTAATTATAGTAATTGTTTCACATATCCTGTCTAATATATGTTGCTGGCCCTCTTTTATCGTTTACCTTTTCCATATTAGTTTAAGTTCATCTACTGTTGATGTTTGAAATCTTTCTGCTTCCGCTACTGCTCTGATTTTCCTTCGTATTTTTCGTTCTTTTTCCATTAAATTGCTATTAGTAAAAACATTTCTATGGTTGGTGTTTCTTAGTTTCTTTTTGTATTGCAAAATTTTCAATTTATCCTCAAAGTTTGCCATTCCTATCACACATATATTTTCCCTATTCGTACGTAGTTCTTCTATTTTTGTTTTTACCTGTAAATTTCCTTGCAGCAAATTTTTAATGATATCAATAATTTCCTTTTCCTCTTTTGTTTCTGTTTTTATTTAACTAATGACAAGATTATTTTTGCAATTAATTCTATCTACTTTCTCCATTTAATCTTCTAGCATATTTTCAATGCCATTCTTTGAATTGTGTAGGATAGAATACTTACATGGTAGAAAATGTCCCCCTTCGAAGTATTGGTGACCTGCCTCTCCATTTTTTTTTTCAAATTTGATATTTTACAAAGTTATTCAAGGCGGGTTGTTTTAGTTGTGACACCCTGTAGACGGTGTTCTTCGAGTGTTGTTTGCAAGTGTATTTCTTTGTTGTGCAAGTATGTATGGTTGAACTTTTTACTTTAATATGCATTCAAGAAATGAGTATTACTTGGAAGGTATATTATTTTGTTATTGCAGGAAATGGTAAATCATATAAGTGCATCTTACATGTTGATCCCAAAACAAGTACCACAACTTACAGTAATGCAACTAAAGGTTATGAATTAAAAACTATTCTTGCTGAATGTATAATGGATTCCCAACAAGCTAAGGCGATTGTGTATTTGTGGTATTCCAAAAAAGGTAATTTTGAAAGTATATTCAAATTTGTTTCTGAACTCTACGTAATTTTTTTATTTAGGAACAGGAGCTGATCTTCCAGACCCTCTTCTGAGGGAACCAAAAATTGATATAGAAGGTGAAACCTTTATAGCACCGTTATCTAACAGAAAATGCTGCATTACAGCTTTGTCTGGTGGCAAAGGAAGTTCTTTAGCTCTCCTTTCTTCACTAAAGTCAGATAATGTAAGTTAAATTTAAAAAGCTGCCATTTGAAAAATTAATGCTATAAAATATATTTTCAGTTCATTGTGCCGCAAGGTTTTGTTATATTAAGTGATGGCTTCAAATATCAATTAGAACAATATTCGAAACTGAAGCAAGCAGTTGTGGACCTTGAAGATGTCTGCAGAGGTAAAATTCAGAAAGATCTTTCCATTGCATGTACGGAGTAAGTACCACCTTGTTAAAGATTACCTGCTTTAGTTTTAAACACAATTAAATATTTCTAGAACAACAGACTTATTTGCATCAGTACCAGTATGTCAGGAGCTGACAAATGCAATTAGAAACGAAATAAATAAAATTCACAAAACATTAAAAGCTGGCGATGGTATCTTGAGGTGGGCAGTACGATCATCAGGTACTATTAGTAATAGATATTATTTTGTTTTTATGAATTTAAGCGATTTGCTTTCGAAATATTTACGTCAATTGCATAGTGAAACAATAACCATTTGAAAAGTTCTCAGAATGGAGTATAGATGGTATACTAGTTCTCAAATGCTTAGTACAGCTTGATCAACATAGTTTAAATACTAGCCGCAGATTACGCACAAGCAACGTAGCTCGAGTGGGTACGGAGCCCATTCTAAGCTTGAACATCGCGCTTGAAATATCGGTACAGTCCGAAGAATAGTAGTAGTAGCCTGCAAGTTTTAACCATTGTATTTTACACAGCTGTAAAATATTAAGTCATTTTGTAAAGTAGTTCTTCGTATACAACAAATGTCAATATGGCTCTACGATCCTTCTATTTTTTAAATGCAGGTTATACAAATTTAGCGTAAATTAATGTATATACTTAGCACATTGTATATCTAATGAAGTTTAAAAAGCAACCTAATTTTATTTCGTAGAAAATAAGTATATTAGTCTGCCAGATCTGTTTCAGCCTCCACTGTCTATTTGCTAATCATTACTCTTGTAGGCTTAAGTGAAGATTCCGAAGAACTATCAGCTGCTGGACAAAATGCAACAATTTTGGGATGCATTACTGAACAGGATATTCTCAATGCAGTGGCAACTTGTTGGGGATCGCTGTTTACTTTTCAAAGCGTTCAGTACAGGAGGTAAAAAAATAATAGACACATTAATGTACCTGGTAGCTGCCTAAAATCATTTTAATATTTTGAAAAACATCTGCCTCATGTAAGTACTTACACGTGTTAAGTGATCCCTCTCGCACTGAAACTTTCATAACAATCAATGGAAAAAATTAGCATATTTCCACCCTTTGATAATGCTACCTGCAACGGTTAGCGATACGTCGGCAACAATCATTCATACGGCGACGCGGTCTAAGCCCGAGATATGACTTCGTTAGGCACAAACCTCAGAAGTCTGAAACTTTACATAAAACACATTTAAAACAGGAAATCTAATATTACTCTTCTTCTTATATTTAAGACTTTGTTTTGTTTTTCCTGCTTTTATCCCGCGTCTCTTCAGGTGGAGGTCCAACTGTCATACCACCATTTGGGGGGCCGGCCGGGAGGTCTCCTTGTATTGGGTTTCTCATCTTTTCCCCATTGTGCCCATCGTTCTTCGTCCATTCTATTCACGTGATCCCTGCAGTGTCAGCGTCTCTCTCTTGTATACCTTACTACGTCTTGCACCTTTAGTTCTTGTCGTATCGTTGCACTTCTTATTTAATCCGTTAGAGTTAGTCCCTTCATAGTTCTTAGCGTTTTCATTTCTGTTTTGCAGTTTATACGCGTGTCTCTGCTGCATACGTCAGTGCCGGTCTCAGTGTAGCTTTACAAATTCGGACCTTGCTTTCTGTTGACATACAGGGAATTTTTCTTTTTAGTATACATTGCCTATGTATACTTTTAAAAAGAACGCGTCAATTACGCCTATTATGTAGGCAACCAACTATACAGACAACTGAAGCATGCTGTGGCCAAAACAATCAAATTAATTCAATGTTAAAAAATAAAATTAATCTTTATTTAGTATCTTCTTGCGTTTTTTATACAATCATGTACAGTAAAGACGAAAAAGTGGAAATTCTAATGTGGTATCAGAATGGAAACAGCTTAAGAACTGCGAGAGACTTATTTTCACTAAAATATCCAGAAAGACCTATTTCTTGTATTCGAACTATACAAACAATTGTTAGAAAATTTAAATGAGAGGGATGCGTAATAAATCCCCATAAAATAAGAACTAAAAGTAATCACGTTTTAACCGAAAAAAAAATGAAATTAAATATTTTATGCTACGTTGAAGAAATCATAATTAATAGTTATAACAAAAAATAATAATTTAAAAAAGTCTGCGATGGCCGGGAATCGAACCCGTATCAACTGCTTGTAAGACAACTATGCTGACCATTACACCACCTTGCCGCTGATGTATTTGTGTTGTACAAAGGAAGTACAATGGTCACATACCTTACAGAAACATCACCCTGTCAATTTTTATATTTAACAAATAAGTCATCATTTGCGTCCTACATAAAGGGTGAAATACTTATTTAATATAAACACTGCATCAATGTAACCTTCATACTCAAATAATTCACAACTACAGTGAGTTTGCTTCTGTTTTTTAATTGTCGGTATAGTTGGTTGCCTACACAATAGGTGTAATTGATGCGTTCTTTTTAAAAGTATACATAGGCAACATATACTAACAAGAAAAATTCCCTGTATACTTATTTTCCCAGATAAGTTTTCTTAGACATCCCGGTATTCTTGAGGCCTTGTTTGCTTGAGTGCGAACCTCTTGATGTAAATTTTGGCAGCTCGCTATATCGATTCTTAGTTAGGTATAGCGCATTCTTTGGCAGGTTGGTTATTTACAACTAGCTTGCAGCTGATATGCTCTCTTGATATAACTGTTTTCTCTACTGATACTCGTATTAGCATGTTAGTCTTTCGTTCTTGTTTGGAATCGGTGCAATTGTCGTTGTAAGGCATCCTCAGTTTCCGCTATCAACATCTGCATGGCATAGTATTTTCATCGCTTGTTGTCCCATTTTATATCCCCCGTTGACTTCCTTTACACCTTGTATTATCTTGTCCATAATTAAGTTCAAAAGAGTTGGACTTATACTATCACCATGGCGAATTCCCGTCAGAATGGGTACTTCTTCAGTTGGTTCCTGCGGTGTCCTTATGTTCTTATTGATCTGTTCAATAATTTTAATATAGTTTTGGTTGATCTCGTAGTGTCGGAGTATTTTTAAATATCGGCTACTTTTACTCTATCAAATGCCTTTTTGAGGTCCACCAAGCAAAAAAGCAGGAGTTTATTGAATTCCGTAGATGTTTCCATTATTTGTCTTAAGATAAATAGCGCGTCGATTGTCGATCGATTTTGTCTAAAACCCCGTTGTTCCTCACTTATTTTAATTTTGTTTATTACTTTAGAGGTTATAAACTTTCTTAATTGTACTGTTCAGTAGCGTGATTCTTCTATACTTCTGAGGGTCGTGTTTACTTCCCTGTATGTAAATTGGTACCGTGATACTTTTCTTCCATTCTTCCAGCATTCTTCGACTTGAGACAATTTTTTGAAATAGTGTTGTTATTACTTTTTCTAATAGAGCTACACTACATCTAAGTCTTTACTTTGAAATGCCCAGTCCGGAGGCTTCTCTGTTTTTTAATTTTATCGGTGCTTAATGTACCTCCTCTTATAATCTCTTCGTCTAAGGATTGTTCCAGGTGCATATCTTCTTTGGTGTCTCCGTCATTTCTTTCTTGGTTCTTATGCAGCTCTTGCATGTAGGATTTCCATTTTCCTAATGTGATGTTGTTTATAAGTACTTCTTCGTTAACAGCTTTTTTTTCTTTGTCTTATTTCCAGACCTTCTTCTGTCTTCCGTAAAGGTCATGTTCCATTTCTACAGAGAACTTTTCACAGTATGCCTTTTTCAGTTATTTTATTTCTTTATTTGGCCTATTTCTGAATATCCTATATTTTTCATGCTCTTCTACCGTCCTTGTGTTTCTGTATTTATAAAGTAGGCGTTTTTCTTTATTTGCTAATATTTTTATGTCGTCTCCGAACCATGGCTTGTCGTTTCTTCTTGCCTTAGTGATTATTTTTCTAACTGCAAGCGCTTCCTGTGCACTATCTGTTATCTGCGCTTTCATATTCTGCCACATTTTGTCGACGTCATCACCCTCTGTTATGGGGTTGGTGATTATTTTTCCTTTCAATCTGTTTTTGTATAGGGTTTTTAAACATTCATCCTTGAAATAATTTACGCTAAACTTTTCGGTGTATATAGGTGGATTTCTTTTGGAATTGGCCTTGAAGCGCTATTTATACAGAACTATGCCATGTCCTGTTCCAGCATTTGCAGAAGTTAATATTCTTACGTCTAGGATCTGACTTGGGTAAATTTACCTGTTGGAAATGATGTAATTAATTGTTGAGTTTTAGTCGCTTGTGTTGCGAATCATATATTTGTGCTATTCATTATGCTAATAAAATGTATTATTAATACGAAGTTCGTTTTGAGTGCATGTTGTTATCAACATTTCTCCGTTGTCATTGATGGTATTTTTATTGAATCTATGCATTATTCCGGGGATAGCAATATTTTCATTTCTGGAGTTGAAATCTCCCATCATGAAGGTCGTTGGTTTGTCTGGTGATCTATCTAATACCTTTTGGAGTTCCTCAAAGAAATAAGTTAGTTGTTTCTGGGATTAACCCGTGGCGTGTATATACTTATAGACTGTAGACATACATATTACACGTAAACCAGATGGTAGCTTGGAGAACGCAGTTTACAGAAAGAAAACATACAGACAGGTATTTAAATGCAAATTCACATCATCACCCGATGCAGAAAGCAACTGTGCTAAAAAATCTAACAACCAGAGCAGTCCGAATCTCAGATGCAAAAACCCTACAACAAGAGCAAACTCATCTATTGATGTCGTTACAACAAACCAGCCCAAGGCTAAGGAGGAACAGGCACCTCCAGAAGGCTTAGCTTTTCTACCTTACACTAAAGGCACTACCTACTGATAAGATTGGGCATGTTCTCAGACGGTACAGGATAAAGACAGTCTTTAGGACTAATGAAACTTTGGTTTCAGATCTGCAAAGGATCATATATCTAATTTAAAATCAGCCGCAATCTACAACATCCCTTGCTCTTGTGGCTCAAACTACATCGAACAAACTGGTCGTTCCATTATGTTAAGATTGCGAGAGCACTAAGGTGATTGCAAATACAAACGCATCACAAAATTTGCGGGGGCTGAACATACTGGTTTAACTGTGCATAAGATGGACTTTGACAAAGCTCGGGTACTCGCCAGGGTACCTCATTACTTCCCTCGTATCATACGTGAAGCGATTGAAAATGAAAAACAACCCAACAACATAAACAGGGAGAGACTCAGTGAAGCTTGGACTCCAATAGTTTATCCCCTGAGGACTCCTAAGCATCATCGATCTCACGATCACGCTCCACCGGATCCGTCTTTGTCCAACACTGACAGCCAACCAGAACTCCGTCGTTCTGCCCGACTGGCTCAAAGAGGTTTAAATACCTCCGCTTCCCGGATTGGAGTCCAGGGTTCTATTCACTCTGAAGATGCAAGCTGCAATGTCTTGCAAAACGTTAGTTTGTATGGTTTCACAAACAGCTAACAGGCATAAGCCGATTACGTATTATTGTCTTGGCAAACAAAACACATTAAAATCAAATCCTTGTCCGCCCCAAGGTTCCAATAATCTAAGCACATGGACCTGTTTAGGCAGGCAGGGCCTACGAACAAATATGGCTCAAACTTCTTGATCAAATGTTTGTAAAGGCATTTATTTATTTCCATGATGACTTCCTGGTCTCTATTATTCCACGAAGTTATATTCCAACATCCAATCCGTAGTGTTTGGGATTTCCATAATCGTGTTTTTCATTTTCTCGCCGTATCATTCTTCCTTATTATCCGTCCATTTTCCGACATTTGGTTAAAAGCTCTGTGAGCAATTCTATACATCTTTGTGTCGTTTTACCCCGAGTGGCTTTCTAGACTCGTCTGGAAACCCTCCTCTTTTCACATCCCGGACTTGGGACCGGGCAACGGTGGAGTTGAAACTTAATACAAAAGGGTTAACTTTAAACATTATCTAAATTAAAACTGTAACATTAATGCAAAAGTAAAGAAATTATTATACTAGGAATAATCTAAAGATCAAAGAACAGCTATTAAAAAAGGTTTTGGGTTTAGCTACTTCTTGTTTTTTATTCTCTCAGAATGGCAATATATTTCCATATTGATTTACATAGAAACACGCGTTTTGGATCTCCAGAAACCGGGATACCTTAATGTGTCTCATATTTATTGTTTAATGGCGTATAATTTTTACAGGGAAAGGTAGACTGAACATTGCTACTAATTTTGATCCGTTTATTAAAACATCTTGTTCATCTTGATTTTTTCATGATCTACCTAAGCTAACATTAGCAGCTAGCTTACATTCGGTAGTATTCTCTATCAGGATTCGAAAGGTTTGGAGAATCTTTAAAGTATTAATGTTTTTTCGAAATTCCGGTGTTTTTTTTTTTGGAAGCCTTTGTTATTATTTTCGAACACAGTTGCAGTTCTGATTATACATTTTCGCGCCGTAATATTGTAGTCTATTTCGTTTCGAATTCATCCATCTGAGCCTATCTACGTCCAACTTCTACTGATGAAGGTTCTTGTCAAAAAATGTATTAATAGTACACAGGCTGTTTCTTTCTAGGAAAGTCAGAAGGTGTCTCTTCTTTCGTTCCTTATTCCGTATAGTCCGGAAGGGCCCACATCTGCCTCTTCTTTTTCTTTTCTAATGCCGAGCTTAAAGTTGAAATCTCCTATCAAGACTTTAAGATGCTGTGTCCTTCGCTCTTGCAGTTTCTTACTTCTTCATAGAACCTGTACAGTATGTTATTGGTACATATTCACTTGTACTAGCTCCCTTTTGCATCTTGATTATACTTCAATAAAATGTGACATTGTCTTTTATGTTTTTTCTTTATTACATAGCCCATTCCTTTGTTATGTCCGTCTTAATTTCCTTTATAATAGGGTAAATGTCCCGAATTTAATGTTGCGATTTTTTCTCAGCTTCTCACCTCACTCGAACGTATCATTGTTCTATAGTTTCCTTCAATTTATATCGTTATTGCCTCACCGAAGGCTGCCTGGTAATCCAGTTAACGAACGAAATTCGTTTAATAATTCCTAGCAATGTATTTTTGCGACACTCTATTCCAGTATAATCTTCATTCAGTTTTTGATTTAGCAATTTTACTGTAAGCAAGTAGCTTTCCCGGTACATTTGATATATCTTTCGCCGAATTAAATGTTCGCTATCAGTCCACAGTGTCCACATTTTAAAGTAAAGTATTATTAAATATCTACTGTTCATTGACAACTACTTTCCGGTGTTTATTTCTTAAGTTTAAAAATTGTGTTATTAAGGCAGACAATAAAGCAACGATCCAATCTAATCTCTAAAAAGTGACTTATTACTCATACAAGACAATTTTGATACATAGTTTACTAGGTTTAACATAAATAAGAATAGTTGAACTAAACAGGGTAATCTTAAATAATGACTTAAACAGAGAATTTAAACAGCTTGCTTGAGTCACAACCCCTATGTAACTTCAGCTTCTTCTAAATATGTAAATTTACCTGAATGCTGCAGGTGCTTTAAGCCGAGCTACAAGTAGCTTGAAAATCCTTGTTCCACAAGTACCTTCTTAAAGCGAATAACGGTATACTTTGAAGTAGACTATACCTAGTCTTATTTCATTCTTGTTTCAGCTCTTCCAATCTATTGCCTGTTAATAGCGTTCTTACGTTAAATGTTCCTAATATCAAGGATGGTTTGGTAGTCCATCTTTGCCCCGGTACTCTTCGCACTCTCTGTTTGTCGTTTTCTCTATTCGCTGCCACTGGACAGGAATCACTAAGCGACCGGGAACTAAGGGCCTTTTCTTCTTTCTGTACTTCATACCTCCATGATTCTTAGATGGCAAACTTCTTAACTGAGATTGTGCCTGATACTACTATCCTTTAATTTAGAATCTTCTACCATCAGACTAGGATGGCAAACCCCATCTTGATCCATTCTTCTGCTGCTCTACTTTGCCTTAACGATACTGGAAGAACGCTATTTACAACCACCCAAGCTGGATTAGATGTTACTGATAATTTTAGTCGCTGCAGGATATTTTATTTCCCCGGTATCCACCATATCTGGTGAACACTACCCTGTATGCCAGTCAGGGAACGGCCCGATGTGGGACTTGTAAACCCCACGCGGGCGATAAGTACATCATCATCGTAATTGAACACTAACCTGAAAGTAACTATTTCAAATATATTTATCTATACATATGGATAGAAAGAAGAAAATCCTAAATGCTGGTCTAAACCTTTTGTGCTGTTTGCTAATAATCAAAATGTTTTCGAATTTCAGGCAACTTGGGCTTGAAATAAACTGCAGCATGGGGGTTGTAATACAGCTTATGATTCCTGCTGAAACTGCAGGAGTGTTATTTACTTGCCATCCCACAACTGGTGACCCATCCAACATGCTCATTACCGCCAACTATGGGTTAGGAGAAGTAAATTTTCATATCTATATCATTCAATCCTTTGCTCACGGTTCATATTAAAATTATAGAGTGTAGTATCGGGTCAGGCCGATCCCGATACAATCATATTGAAGAGAACTTGGAAAGGAGAGCTGTCTTTACATTCTCAAGAAATTGGATCTAAGAAAGTTGTGATTAAAATGAGTGACAATGCCAAGGGAAGTCATGTGAAAACGACTGAAGTTGGTGGAGATGCTGCCAAAATATTGTGTCTTACTGAGGAACAAGCTTTTCTTCTTGGAAAAGTAGGGCTTGAGCTTGAACAAGCTTATGGTTCACCAAGAGATATTGAATGGGCATTCTATGAGGTAAATACTAATTAGTATTATGTAACTGTTAAATAATGCAGGACAGACGCAACAAAATAAGTGTCTTAGCTTTACATACAAAATAGAAAATGTTATTAACAGCCAACAAACTAAGATTCTACTTCAAACTAAGAAGGCAACTTAACTAGCCCATCCTGTATACGGTTACAATTACCTTAGGGTTAACGCTCAAAGACTTGAAGTGTGAAGTATTTTATTTATTGGTTATATAGCCTTCAAATGATTTATTGATACTATATTTATAGTATATATATAATAAATTCCTTGCAGCTGTCTGAACTTTTAGCTCAAACCCTACGGTAATATTCGCACGCACACACACATTCGTTTGTATTTATACATATCATACCAGTAGAATTTTCAAGAGATATTCCTATACGATTATCCATTCTCAAACCAATCTTTGTAAAAGAAACATCGCTGCGACGAAATCTAATTCTAAAAATAAACATTTACGTAATCAGTTAGCAGTTACGCATATTTACAAAATACATAACTTACATCACGACATAGCTTATTTATTTGTTAAGATAAATATAACAGTTGGTGAAGTATTTAATGATCGTAATCTTGGTTTAGCTGTAAATTGCAAAGAACTGATCACTACGAGCGTTTTTTTATGGTGAGATTAATAACTAAAATTACCAAAGCAGTAAACACATAGACAATTAGTTCCACAGACTGACCAGCCTATAATACTGAACAACAATGAATATTAGCGATTATTAGAAACCGCTAGAATTAGGTGAGGTCATTTGCTGTGAAACTGTTGACTATAACAGTAATTCGCGCACCCTCTTGTGCTCTTAGAAGCCACAATCAGTCCTTTAAGGTGGGCTATTTTACGTAAGTTAAATTTACATTATGCTTATCGCAATTTTTTTATAACCACCCTTGGGAGTAATAGTTTTCCCATCTTTCTCAAAAAATTTTCTCTTTGAAAATGCTTTATCACCATCTATCAAATGAAAGGCTGTATACATTTTTTAAATTATATTTAGGAAAATTATTTCATAATCACCTTCTAGGGTGATATATTTCACAGTCGTTAAAAAGTAAACCTATCTGGAAATGTTATTGTTCGCTCCCTAATCGCCAAAATTAAATATTCAAATTAAATATGTAAAATATAGTTATCTATTGTTAAACGCGAACCTGTGTATAAATGCTACTTTCCGAAGCTAATATGTGAAAATCCACTTAAAATTGCTTTTATAGCTATTTTCTACCCCTTAGGGGAAAGTTTGTACAAGCATTATTATTTGCATTCTACCCAGGAAAATTATTAAAGAGCACTTTCACTCTTTAAAATTCACCTTCCGCCCTCTAAAAAGTAAAAATTCGCAGCAACGTTGTCCCCTAGTTAACAAAATTGTACTAAAGTAGATATTTTGACCCCTAAATATACTTATTGTTACGTAGAAAATGAAAAAGTTTGTTTTTCTGCCTGAACAAAAAGTCTTGGTTAGTCGCTTAGGCGTGCACAAATTGTAAGCTTAGTAAAAAAATAAGGTGGAGTTTAAATTGATTTCGTAATTAAGTTTCCGCAACGTTTTCTCGCAAAAAGAACTATACAATAAAGTCAGATTAAATATAAAGAAGAATCAATAACTTAATTGAGAATACCGTGAGGTTTCTTTTATCGTTTTATACGGACAAAATCAACCCCACTGCCCTCTTTAACGTTCCCGTGAAGATTTTCCGTGCAACAAACGCCTCACATAATTTTGGTGTGAAATAATCAATTCATCGCCATTTTTTCATTGTTCTGGAAAAATCCAGGAAGCAATTTGTTGCAACGCCCAGTTCTGCATAATTTTGATGTGTTTTCCAGTGGCATCAGCCGAGCTGCAATCTCATTATCTTGTCGTACCTTCTTGTAGCATAGATCAAACGTTTATCAACCTTTTAAGCTTCCTCTACACTATTGCCGAGCTATCCAAATTATCGGTTATTAATGGAAATTGTAAGCAGTGATTATTTGTTTGATAAGTGTTTTATTTCCTTTACATGTACTTTGTGAGAAATACTTAAGTAACGAGGAAGCATTACAAGGTAGGTTCGTTTCCCGGAAGCTGTAGCGTCTCGGCTTTTTTACGAGAATTTTTATTTGAACCTGGAAAGGGTGGCGCACACTAATTAAGACTTACTCCGTATATTGTGACAATCAAGACTTTGTTCGTCTAATCATGTTCCGCGAATGCTTCCTCCTCCCTGTGTTAACCGAAGAGCCGTATGCCAGTTTATTGCCAGCTGCATTTTCATTATTGAGTACGAGGGCTCTATCCCTAATATGCCTTCCGTAACTTCGACCCTTAATGGTTTTTTGTCACTTATGAACCTTTGCTTAGTTCAGACAAGTTGTAGACTGTTTGTAAACCTTGCGATGCCTCTGGACTTTGTGACCCCTATTTCGATAGGTGTCATAACGTCCTTGCCGAAATTTTTTTGTCTGTGGTGACAGGCAGCGTTCCTTAGGTATAGGATCTGCTCTGCCGTTTTTGCTGTCTCGTTACATAAACAGCACATTTGATTTTCATCTTTACCAACCTTGAATAGATGGTATTTTAGTGATTGCCTGTAAAAAGGCCAGTGATGGTTCTAAGTTCCACCTTGCGGAGAGACGTAGCAATTTCTGCTTTCTTTTGTTATAAACTGTTATGTCCGGCGTTGTCCTAGTGTGTTTTCCCAGTGTGAGGCTTTCATTTATTCCTCCCATCACCTGATCTCATGTGTGGCTTTTCTGTATACGACATAAAGGTTCAGGTCCGATACTCGATACAGATAAGCTTAGATTCACACGTATAGGCTTTTAAAGCATTTATTGCTGCTTGGCTGTTTGTGAGAATGTCAATTGTTGCACCTTTATACCCTTTCCTGAGGTTTATGGCATAAACCTCAGCTTGGAAGACGGTAGTTTTGGCACCAAGGAAAGGGCGTCATTGCTCCACGTTTTGCGAGTTCGTTAGCCTTTTCGTTGCCTCGTATGCCCCGTCCTCTGGAACCCACCATAAAGTTACGTGGTTATTGCTGGCCAGCTGTTTGATGTTATACAGGCACTCCTAGATAAGCTTAGATTCACAGGTATAGGCTTCTAAAGCCTTTATTGCTGATTGGATGTTTATGAGAATGTCAATTGTTGCACCTTTATACCCTTTTATTGCATAAACCTCAGCTTGGAAGATGGTAGTTTTGGAAGAATATTTGCCACTCAGGACCGTAAACCCCCGCTCCAATTCCTCCACCTTCCATCTTTGAATTATCCGTATACCACTGGAGTGACCCCCTCTTGCAGGTGGGTCCTCCCGAGGTCCACACTTCCCGGTCTGGAATGGTCACTCTGAATGGTACATCGAAACAGTATTTTATTGGCATAAAATTCAAAGTGGTGTAGGTCGCTCTAGATAGGCAAAACTTAGAATTTCTGATTTCCTGATTTTAAATTGTTTGACCTTGCGAACATAAGCGCATGTGTCATAGCCTCCTTCTGAACCTGTAGGTGGAGGGGCATTAATCCAGCATGGCCTCCATAGCCGCAGTTGGGCGGGTGCTCATCGCACCCGTTATACTCGGACAGATGAAACGTTGAATCTTCTCTAGCTGTAACTGAGTAGTAACTTGTTTAGTTTTTGGCCACACATTGTCAAGGAAGTTCCTGTGACAACCAGGACCGACGGCTTAAGTTGAACTCCGAATCACAGCAAGTTCAGGTTGTTTCTGGCAAAACTAGAAGTACTGAAAAACTATATTAGCCAAACAGTATTTTTTATAAAACACTTATATACTTATTTTTGCCACTTAGCATAATTTCCAATAAAGTTAATCAAATTTACACTTTTTAAATCCTATTTATTTTCAGAATAAATTATACTTGCTGCAGTCGCGCCCAATTACAACCCTTAATTCTTGGACGGAGTTTGAGCTGCTCCATGAGTTTGATGTGCCGGTATTAACAAACCACGAGTTGCTGACGATTGCTAATGTGGGTGAGGTAATGCCTGGAGCTCTGACTCCACTTTCCAACAGCATTATAAATAAGATCATAGGCATGAACTTGCATAAATTTATTATGGAGACGAATGAAGACCCATTTACTATGAAATGTACTGGAACTATCAAGCATCACGCCGTAATAAACGTAATAAATGTAAGGCAATTTATTTAATCAATTCAAAGCATTTATCGTTTCTCTTTCAACGCATTTCAGACATTTCTTAATAAACTAGAGAATAAAATTAACGTAACCACCAAAATTTTGGAAATGTCTGTCTTTGGGCATCCCGTCATTGATGAGAAAATATTTGAAGTTGGCAAGTCACGTTATGGTGTCATGTCCAGGCTTCAAAGTCTCCGTCTGTTGGTAATTGCAGCTGTGGAAGGTTATACTAATGATAAAAATGTTACAAAGGCAAAAGGAATTGCTTGCTGTTTTAAACCTCATCTACAAGAAAATAAAACTGCGTTGGAAAAATTCAACGAAATAAACCAAAGGCTATTTAATGTGGAAAGAGCAATGTATTATCACGGGAAATCTTCAAAGATCAGTGTATTTTACCAAGCAATTGCAGCAAATATTTTAGTGGAAGGTGGTGATGGTAAAATCAAATAGTGAAAATTACTGGAAACTATTTCTAAATTATAAACATTGCAGATATAACACCGGACCATTATTATGACATAGCCTTGATACTTTCATCATGTTCTAATGTAGTATCCGTTGAAGTCCCAAGAGCTTTAGAAAAGATTACAAATCTAATTCAAAAAGCTGGTGTTTCCGAAAAGTTTATTAAAGTAAGACCTACAGATGGACTGGTTTGGTTGAAGTTAAATTGTCCCATGGCTGGTCAAGAACTCGAGCAATTTTTAGAAGAGCATGGACATAGGGGGCTGCGAGAGGTATATATGCTAGTGACGTGGTACTTAATACTAATACATGTTTTTCTGTCATAGTTTGAATTCAATGAGGATTCTTGGGGAATGAACTCAGCAATAATTATTGAAATGCTTCAAGTAAATTGTAAAGGTAAAACAATTGTAAGAAACAAGGAAGCTCTCACCGTTGACGAAACCGTGGCCAAGCTGGTCACACCAAAGAATAATACTGTCAGGTAGGAACTCTGCATTGTGAACTGTAACTTTATTATTGAAAGAAATATGTTGTATAGGTATCATCATATAGAAAGTGTTTTCGTTTTTACAATATTCTCTGTTTCGCCATATAAAATGGCGTTATAAACCACTTCTGTTAGTTGCTTCTACTTCAATCTACTACAAGCTAGTTTCATTTTGTGTTGGGACTTGACCATTTCTGTCCATTGGGCTATAGCTCTGTATTTTTTATAGCTAACGTTCTTCTTCCGTCCTTTTAGATGTACCACATCAAACTCTTTATTCTATTGTATCTGTTATACCCTCTTCTACTTATATATATATATATATATATATATATATATTGGACTTCATAATACAATACAATGTATATATTATTTACATCGAATGACATATCAAAATACAGCTAAGTGCTGCCTGCCTAGTCCCATTCGCCATGCCTCTCTGTCTTGGACCATTTCCTCCTCTTGATCTCGTTTTTGCATTGCCTTTCGGATTCCTTCGTTCCAGGATCGTCTAGGCCTCCCTCGCTTTCTTCGTCCTGGTGGTCTCCACTGGAAAAGTTTCTTTGGCCATCGATTTTCTGGCATTCTCATGAGATGCCCGAACCAGCGTAAACCTCTAATCTCCACTCTATCCAATACTGTTTCAGTTGCTCCCATCCGATTCCTTATGTCCTCTTCTACTTCCGTCTTTTTTTCTATGGTATTCTTTGCGATAAGATACCTATGCTAGAGTAATTCTGCTTATTTGACATATTTCAGACTTGTATGAGGATGTACTCTCCAAAATGGAGCTACAGCTACATATCTTATTGTAGATATAGAGGGTGTATAAAGAACAACTTTTATATATCGGTTGACGGAGTTGTACTCGTACTTCACCATATCCTCTTCTTCTAGATACACGGAGTGTAGATCAACAGTAATTTTAACATACGCAAGAACTGGGTTGTATCTTTTATATATCCATTTCATATTCCAATCTTGTAGAGTCTATAGCCAGGGTCATTGTTATATAGAAGTTAACAGGGTTGTATCTTCTAAATTCCTTTCCGCCATATCCAATTTTTACAGATATAAGGGATTTACATCCAGGGTAGATTTTAAACAGGCGTTAATAGGGTTGTATTTTCAATATTTCTACTTACCACATCTTATATACGGGGTGTATATTGAGGGAATGTTTTACGTAATATCTAATAAAGTTGGATCTTTTGTATGTCTATGCCACTATATCTTCCTACTATAGATACACAGGATGTATATCAGGAATTATTTTTACACAAGAGTTAACGGGATTTTATGTCTCTTTCACTTTACCATAACCTAATCATGTAGATATACAAGGTGTATATCCAGGATTAACGAAGTTTACCTTTTGTATTCGTACATAATATGGTTCTTCTTCTCGGCCTATATTAGTCCACTTCTGGACGTAGGCCTCTCCCATGCCTCTCCATGTTTTTCTGTCTTTAGCTTTTTGGAACTATTCTCTTCCTGCGATCTTCTTGAGGTCATCCAACCATCTCTTTTGAGGTCGCCCTATACTTCGTTTTGTTATTCTGGGTCGTCAGTGTACAATTTTGTTGGTCCGTCTCTGGTACATGCCCATTGCCACTTGCGGTCAGCTATACGTTGTATTACATCGGTAATTTTCGTTCTGTTTCGAATTTCCTCGTTCCTTACTCTGTCCCCCAAGCTGATTTTATGCATGGTCTTTTCCATTGCTCTCTGTGCAGTTCGTAATTTATTAGCGTCTTTTTGCGTGAGTGTTACTGTTTCCATGCCATATATCATAACAGGTAGGACGCATGCGTAGTACACCTTGCGCCTCAGATTGATCGGAATTTCTGAATTTGTTAAGACGTAGCGCAATTTTCCGAATGCACCCCAACTCAAACGTATTCATCTTGTTATTTCGGCTGTTTGATTTTGTTTGCCTAATGATATGCCCAAGGTCGTCTACTATTTCGACGTCGGTATTTTCTATATTGATCTGTACTTCAGTCTGGCTCATAACTTTTCTTTTGTCTAGGTTCATTTTAAGACCAACTAGCTTAGATTCATGATTCAGCTGTTCTATCATATTTTTTAATTCAGCTCCATCGTTACTTACGAGAACGATGTCGTCCGCAAATCTTAGGTGATTCAAAAATGTTCCATCGATGTTAATACCTTTATTTTCCCATGCCAGTTTTTTTTTTATATCTTCTAGCGCCAAGGTGAATAATTTTAGGAATATTGACGAACACCTTTTTGTACTGGGATCTTGCTAGTAACCATATCCTCGTTTATTTTTACTTGCATGGTTGCATTTTCGTATATATACGATACCATAAGATTTCTTAGAAGATTTGAATACCTTAAGTCAATTCGGGCGTTGTCCATAGCTTACATAATGGCCTATATTTCAATGGGGTCAAATGCTTTCCTATAGTCTACGAAACCAAGTGCACGGGAATGTTATATTCGGCACATTTTTCTATTAATTTGCGTATGGATTGTACGTGGTCCATCGTGCTGAAGTCCTTTCGAAAGCCCGCTGCTCAATCGCTTGCTAGAACTCAAATTGCTTAGGCGATTTGTTATGATTTTTGTTAATAAATAATTTGTAAAGGTGCGATATTAAGCTGATGGGGCGGTAGTTTTCAATGTTTATGTTGTCCCCCTTTTTAAACAAAATTATTGTGTCCGCGTTGTACCATTTAACGGGTATTTTTCCATCTTTAAGGCATTTGTTTAGAAGTACCTTAAAGAGTAGCTTCCACCAATTCGGCAACCAATTTGTAACATTTCACATGTTATTCTGTCTTCTCCGGGAGCTTTTCGGTTTTTTAATTTGTTTTACTGCTGTTCGTGTTTCCGCTTTGTATATTTCAGGAACAGTTCTGAACGTACATTTGCAATTGTTTTCCTGTGTGTTTTCGATTTCGAGGCAGTCTTCTGCAAAAATCTCTATATTCACAATTTCGCTTGTTGTTCCTTGTTCATTTTTCATTCTATTGATTTCGGTATTCCTTTTCCTATTCTTGATCTGAGCATTCTCATATTGATTTGACCTCGATAATATTCTGGATTTGTTGAGTGTTGTAGGCTCTTATATATTTTCTAATTTCTTTACTTATCTTCCTATTTATTGTTTTATATTCATCAGATGCTCGGTCCCATCTCCTTCTTTCTTTCTTAGATATAATCTTGTAATTACTTTTTTGGTGGCTATTTGATTGTCTTTTGTGATTTTTTCAGTTAAGAAATCAAGTTCCATAGCATCCAATGATTGCGTGGGCGCTAGTTTCTTAGTGAGTTCTGTTTGGTATACAGCTTGTGTCTGAGTTAATTCTTCAGATGTTGGGTATCATGCCTTCTTTTGAATCACATTATTTCATTCTAGTTTGGTAGCTATCAGTATAGTAGCTCTTATAAGTTTATGACCACTCCCGGTATCAAAAAGATTTAGGACCGATGTATCTGTGCCTATTTTCCTGCCTCTTGCTAGAACATCATAGATTTCGTTTTTTACCTTTCCATCCGAGCTTCTCCACGTCCACATTCTTTGTGGAGCTTCTTTAAAGAAACTGTTCATGCAGTACATGTTTTCGTTTTGTATGTAATTTAACAGTCTTTCGCCTCTATGCTCCAATATTTTCTGGACCACCGTTCTTTTTTGTCCCATATTTTCCCAAATTGTTTGCCTTGGTAATGTCTTCATCGAGTTGTTCTATTACGTCATCATCTGCCTTACTAGTGGGCGAATACACCTGAATTACTTGTAAGCTGTATATTTTATTCAGCTGTATTGTGATATATATCACTCTGTCAGATACTGCATGGTAAAGTGTTGTATACTGTCTCTCGAATCTTTACCCCCCCCCCCCGAGAATTCACGGGGCAGACTGACGAATCAGTTTGAGACTCTGAGCCATTAGCTCTACTCACCCGGGGTAATCGTGTTATTAAATTCGATGCTAACATGGTTCTATTAGGGAGGTATTGACAATAAAAGCGCCACGCTTGCCGAGCGGGATGGCGAGTAAGCAGTAGTCAACTCTAACTGTGACTTGGACACCACCGTTGACCTATAAGGGTTCTTCCGCCACTGTTCCTAGGAAAACATCCTGCTCTTAATGATTTCCGACCCACTGCGCTCTTATGTAGTTTAATTGCTATTTGACCCCAGTGGGCCTGCTCGGGTACCTCGGGGTTGCAAAACCCGTACCAATAAAGCGATATTGGTCCCTGAGGATACATAATATGGTTGTTTCTTTTATATTCCTACTCCAGCCTATCGTGTTATACTAGATATACAGAGTGTACAGCAAGGATAATTTTAATATTGTTACGGGTCAACAGGCCTACAGCTTAGCTCAGAGGAGCAGGGGGAGTTCACGGAAATCGCTTCCTAGTTGTGTACAAAGTAAGTCAAAGTTAGTGGGCGCTACCTTCCAAAGACAACTGACTGTAGGTTCTCGTGGATAGCCGAGAAGCCAACAGCTTACGGGAATCGGACTCACCTTTATTGTGCCTCCTCCTATATCTAAGAAGCTTGCAAAATTCGTACACACACAAATACAGAATGCACAATAATAAAAGAGGCAGTAAATTTTAACACACGTGTAATTGAATTATTACAAATTATTAATTAATTAATTATGTACAAAGAAATGACAGCAAATGGTGATTTTATAGTTTCATATTACAGGCTTTTAATTTGAACGTTCAGACAAAAAAAAAACTCGCCGCCGCTGGCGTACGTCATTTATATTTTTGAAAACACCTACTTGGCCAGCGACGCCGGAGCTTACAGGAATGACATAGTATATATAAAAAAATTATTCTACACTTTGTAGTACACCAAAAAAAAGACAGTCGGCGACTGAAGGTCGCTTCTTGTTACATAAAAAAAAGAATCAATCCCTTGAAATTTTGCAAGCTGACGCGAAAAGGAGTTCTTTCTTCACAGCACAAAAAAACTTAGTCCTGTACCTTGAATTTCGATGCAGGCAGGCACAATTCTGGCGATGTTTTCCAGATGCAGATAAAAAGATAGACGTTCTTCGGGAAAATTGCGAGAAGAGATATTTGCTGCACAACCCTCGTACTTCGTTGCAGTAACGGCACAGGTACAGGAACAGCGAATGGGCTCGATACTAATCCGCCAAAGGCGATCGGCTAATTCGCAATGAATTGCTTTCACAGGGATAAATCCAGTGTATTTTTATAAATCCGACATTTGTCGATGTTCTGTTTTCACCCCATGGTAAAACAGCGAAACGAAAATCACACATGATGGACACCCATTGAAAAACCCAAGCCGCCCCTTGCAGCACTTAACTTATTTACGGCCCCCCGATTGAAGGAATTTCGGAGACCGGAGTCTGGCGAAGATCTCAGGCCAACTTTTTAATTTCGTCACGGCCCTCGTAGATGGAATGAGCGATCGGAGCCAATGAAGATGTAAAAGTGATTGAAGAGCTCACGCGACACGTAAACCTGCATCTCCCCCAAAAGGGTTGCAACATATTTCGAAATATCATGAAATGTTCTAGAATAATTCGGCATGCAAATTCTCCGAAGCGTTCAGAGTCAAGCGCGAACAAGGCATAAATCGGCAATTTCGACTTACAAAGGGACTGTCAACATAACTCAATCTTTAAAAACAAAATGGCGAAACTGTAACTAACATAAAACTGCAATTAAAATAGCGTTTTTAATTCCTATGGAGCGGCAATAAAATTATGCAATTAATTCATATAGAGCGGCAATTTAAAAAAAATTACAATATGGATTAACGAACTTGTATCTTTTGTATATCCACTTCAGCATATCATATCTAGTATATAAGGGGGCTATAGCTAAGGTTATTTTTAGGATTTAACAAGGTTGTATGCCTTATATTATTGTTCCACCATACCTTATTCTTACAGTTGTACGTGGTGTATATACAGCGTCATTTTTACATAGAAGTTAATAGGGCTGTATCTGCTGTATTCTTACTTTACCATATCCCATATATAGGATATTTTTACAGAAGATTTAATAGAGTTGAATCTTTTATATTCCTAAACACCTATATCCCACTCTTCTCTACATTTAACTCTGGATATGGATTAACGGAGTTTTATCTTTCATATTTCCACTATATTTCAATCATGTATATGGGCTGTATGCCCATGGGCATATTACATAAGAGTTTACAAGGTTGTTTCTTTATATTCCTAATCTACCATATCCCATTATTCTAGCTATATGCAGTAGAGTAATTTACATACGGAGAAACGGATTTTTATCTTCTATATATCCATTTTTTCATATGCTAATCTTGTAGGTTTACGGGGTTTGTAGCAAAGGTTATTTTTTACATATGAGTTAACAGGTTTGTATTTTTTCTATTCGTATTTTTAAAGATAATTTTAGGTAAATTTAGCAGAGTTAGATATACCGAGGTGGTAGCTAAGTTTGTGCAGCGCTCGATTTCTGCACAAAATCGTATAGTCGAGTATAGCTTGGATTCCATTCCCTGCCACCATATACAATTTCCCAATCTGGTTAGCCACAGTGGGATCTTAATGTTAAAAACTTTCTCCTCATTTCTATCGTTCGGATTCAGTGTTAAACTGTAGGTTCCCCACGTTTCTGTTTTAGAGCCGAGAAGAAAATCGTGGCAGAGAAGAAACCGATGCCCACCAGTGGGACCAAAATGCTGATAATTTAACGGGGTTGTATCTTCTGTATTTTCACTTTACCATATCTCACTGTTCTATATATATGGGGTGTATATCAAGAATAATTTTTACATATGGATCAATGGTATTGAATCATTTGTATTGCCACTGTATCGTATGCCAATAGGGGTGTATAGCGAAGAATATTTTTATAGAGGAATTAACGAACATTCTTGCAGCTACACCGAATGTATATGAGAGGTAATTTTTTCATATGGGTGTGTGAGGTTGTATCTTCTAGATTTCCACTTCACTATATCCCAGGGTTATAAATATACGGAATGTATATCGGGATATTTCTACATAAGAAATAATGGGGTTGCATCTTCTACATTCTCGTTCCACCATACCCCATCTTACAGATAGGCGGACGGTTATTTCGCTATACACCAAAAACTTATCAGTTCGTAAAATATTACTAGTGTTATCATTTGGCAAAATTAATGTTAACAAACAGAAAAGAAAACTAGTATTAAAGATAATCTGATAATAGGGGCTAATATTAAAAAAATTGTCCTACACCTCTCTTCCCTGGCTATGCAGAGACCGTATCCACTCGTCCACCGAGATTCTTGTTTCGTCATGTCGTTACTGCATCGAATAGGCTTACCAAGCGAATAAGATTTTGTATTTACTTTTCTCCAAATATTAATATTGTATTTGGTGAATGGGCAGAAATTACCATATCTTAAATTTACTGACATTTGACATAGCAAATGTAGTTGGCTCTATATCTGTTTTAAGCAGGACATTTTTTTCTATATTTATTGATAATAGGCAACCAACGTTACAGTAGTATTTCTGTTATATTAGACTATGTTCATTACATAAAGTAAAGTATTAAACTTTCTAATTCGTTTATTCTATTTTAAAAAGATCCAGCTGAGATATTGAATTGTTTAATTAATCGTAGTCCTCTGTACTATTTGATAATCGTACAGTAATGTTGTTTGCCTAAGTAAAACCAAAAATTATATTTTGCAAAACTATAACTAGTTACACAACAATATTATTTTTTTCCCGAATTGATGTTAATTGCATGGCCTTTTTCAGGAAAATCATCAACTTTCTTATGAATAGATGTAGAAAAGCAGTAGCTGTACGAGAAGAAACCAAATCCCAAGCAATTCGAGTTATAAATGAAACCAGGATTGCTTTTCGTGAGCTTGCCAAGCAAATGGTTCTAGAAGGCATTATTCCCGATCCACAGCTGTTATACTTCTTCTCTTCGTACGAATTAGAACTTGTTATTCGAAACAGAGATCCTTCTCTTATAAGAAAGTAAGTAAAACTGTAGTTAGTGTATAATATCTTGAAATTAACTCCGCACGCATCATTCGTAGTAGCCTTAAGTAGTAGTTTCGTAGTAAAAGTCGGCGTTTGAATAGCTTGACAAACCTTGATGGCTTTCATACAAGTTACTTCAATATATAACCCAAATAGAGCTGCATAGGTTATATTCATGCTATTAATTGTATTATTATAAAACTAGCTATCACTACATTGCAATTTTTGATTCATGTCTAAAAAAATAACAACATTCCATCTACATAAAGAATTGTTAATACAAATTTTAATTAATTAGTACCTAACCCAGAGTAGTCCAGTGGTAAGAGGGCTAGGCTCGCAATGCAAAGTCCTCGGTTCGAACCTTGGGATAAGCAGAAATTTTTCTGTAATTCCTAAGGTCGGTATCGAGCTCGGTAATTTATTCGACGTTCGGTTACATTTAACGGCGCTTCTCTTAAGCACTGGCTGACCAGGGGGAGTAACAAGGTCACACACATCATCATACATCATACAATTAACACAAATAGTGAAAATGGATAGAGCGAATGTAGTTGAGGGAAGCGGGAGGAGCGTGATGCAAGTCCAAATGGGACCCATCACCTTCAATGAATCCCGAATGTATGAATGGCAACTTCGACACCGGTAGGTAAAAGAGGAATTGATAAAGAAAGAAAGAAAGTACCTAAAATAATGCAGAAAAACAATTCAGCACGGATACAAATCACAAGACTTACGCCAACTTTTATGACTGAGTATTTCTAACCTAACTTTAGCAAATACTATAAAAGCTTTAAAGCTTCTTTCCTTTTAATTTGGAGAAAGCAGTATAGTATGCGTAAAAATTGTATATTATTGTTGGGGTCGTGTAGGGTTTCAAAGCCTCTCTTCACTTCGACGTAAATAGATCTTTTGTAAGTAGCCTAAACTACATGCTATGTTTCCCAAATACCGAACCTCTTAATGTAGTCTCAGTTTTTTTTGGGCTGTCTTGCGTATGTATTGGGGCACTATTGTTAGCTTTTCAAGGAATTTTAGCCTTTTGTTTGCCAGTGCATCACAGTCGCATAATATATGTTATGCAGTTTCTTTTGCTAGTGCACATAATCTGCAGGTATTGTTATCAGATTTGCCCATTTTTTGAAATGGTATCTCAAAGGCCAATGCCTATTTACAGATCTCCACAACGTGTCCTTTTGTAGGTCTACAGGAAGGTTTGGGTAAGAAAAAGGCAACTTTCGCTTCTTCTTTTGCATCAGCTGTTTCGTTGCCTTCTATTTCTTCATGACCTGGCAGTTCTTACATTAGGGTAACCCCATTGTATTTTGCCGGTTGTTTTAGAGATTCTTTACAGTCAATGGCAATCTTCGATTCAAAAGCGTAGCAACTTAAAGCTATATTTTCGAGACTTTCGAGATTTCTCGAACTGTCAATATTACAATTTACTTTCGGCTTAGACCGCGTCGTCATTTGGGAACTACACCCAGCATTATCAGGTAAGGACCGACCTGTAGCTTGTCTGCCTATACAAGCATTTGCTCTAGAAGTTTCAGCAATATTTGTTCGTAGGCCCTGCCTACCTAAACAGAGCCGTGTGCTTAGATTGTTTAAACCTTGGGACGGGCAAGGATTTGATCTTAATGTATTTCGTTAGCCAGGACAATAATACTTAATCGGCTTATGCTTGTTAGCTGTTTGTGAACCCATACAAACTAACGTTTTGTAAGACATTGCAGCTTGTATCTTCAGAGTGAATAGAACACTGAACTGAAATCCGGGAAGCGGAGGTATTTAAACCTCATTGAGCCAGGCGGGCAGAACGACGGAATTCACCGTTGAGCAAAGACGGATGCGGTGGAGCTTGATCGTGAGATCGATCATTCTTAGGAGTCCTTAGAGGATAAACTACTGGAATCCAAGCTTTACTGAGTCTAAAACCATCCTCCATGTTTATGTTGTTAGGTTGTTTTTCAATTTCAGTTGCTTCACGTAAGATACGAGGGAAGTAATGAGGCACTCTAGCGAGTACCCGAGCATTGTCAAAGTCCATCTTATGCCCAGTTAAACCAGTATGTTCAGCCACCGCAGATTTTGTGATGCGTTTGTGTTTGCAATCACCTTTGTGCTCTCGCAATCTTAACTCAATGGAACGACCAGTTTGTCCGATGTAGTTTGAGTCACAAGAGCAAGGAATGTTGTAGATCCCGGCTGATTTAAAATTTGATATATGATCCTTTGCGGATCTGAAACCGTTTCCCAAAGTTTCATTAGTCCTAAAGACTATCTTTATGCTGTACCTTCTAAGAATGTGCCCAGTCTTATCAGTAGTGCCTTTACTGTAAGGTAGAAAAGCTAAGCCTTCCGGGGGTACCAGTTCCTCCTTAGCCTTGGGCTGTTCCGCATTGCGGATTGCTCTCTGAATTTCTGTGGCTGTATAACCGTTTTGTTGTAACGACATCAAGAGATGAGTCTTCTCTTGTTGTAGGGGTTTTGCATCTCAGATTCGGACTGCTCTGGTATTAGAGTTTTTAGCACAGTTGTTTTCTGCATCGGGTGATAATGCGAATTTGCATTTAAATACCTATCTTTATGTATTTTCTTTCTGTAAACTGCGTGTCCCAAGCTACCATCTGGTTTACGTGTACCATGTACGTCTAAGAACGGAATACTGCCATTTTCCACTACTTCCATTGTGAATTGGATATTATTATAATTTGAGTTTAGGTATACTAGAAATTGTTCTAGTGTTTGGCGTCCGTGAGACCAAATGACTAACGTATCGTCTACATGTCTAAACCAGGATTTAGGTTTAAGATCAGCTGCTGCCAAAGCTTTGGTTTCAAAGTCTTCCATGTATATGTTTGCAATAACAGGTGATAGCGGTGAACCCATAGCCGCTCCTTCAACCTGTTCATACAAGTTGCCATTCCAACTAAAAAAGGTGTTTTTCAAACATGTTTCGACTAATTCTTTCTCGTTTTTACTGATGTTGGATCGGGGCGGCTTCGCTCTTGTTATTATGCTAGATACATCCTGTATTATGCTTTCAGAAATTTCTGTAGGTAGTTTGTGAATTTCTGGTTCTACGCCAGATACTATCTTTTCCACCGGAATGCGCTTGGGTGCTACAGCATAGTTAAACCCTTTCTTTACTACAGATGTCGTTTGATCATCTAGCAGCAAGTTGATAAGATTACTATCACCTTGTCATTAGGTAATTCGTTCCGGGGCGGTTTCGGTTTCGGCGGGTTCACAAACAGCTAACAGGCATAAGACGATTAAGTATCATTGTTCTGGCAAACAAAATACATTAAGATCAAATCCTTGTCTGCCCCAAGGTTTAAATATCCTAAGCACACGGCCCTGTTTAGGTAGGCTGGGCCTACGAACAAATATGGCTCGAACTTCTAGAGCAAAATGCTCGTAAAGGCAAACAAGCTACAGGTCGGTCCTTACCTGATAATGCTGGGTGTAGTTCCCAAATGACGACACAGTCTAAGCCGAAAGTAAATTGTAATATGAACTTAAAGCTTTTAGTACCACTTCACTATAAGATAGTATATTTATATCCGTGTTTTCCGCAGACTTCTCTTTATGCACTCTTCTGCACATATGCTTATAGAGTGTGTATCAGCTTGAATGATGTTTGGGGTGTTTTCCAGAAGCATAGACAGCCTGCATCTAGGTCCAGTTACACTTACTTTAACCCCTTCATCAATTTTCGAGCCATCGGTATACAATATGTTAGCTCCATTTACTAGTTGCAACAGTATGGCTGTAGTCTCCGTGCGGATTTTTATAACCACCTTGAAGGGACGGTTAAAGTCTCATTGTGTTACCATTTTGTCTGGGGTTTGGCCACCAATCACAAGTGGATTAGATTCACAATTTTCGGATGCTCAACCAGATCTCCTGATTTAAAATACGTGGCCTGCTCCAGCTTTGAGGCACTCAGTCCTGCCTTCTTCCACACATGCAGGTGCAAAGGTAAGAGGTCTTGTATCGCCTCCATAGTGGCTTTGGGATAGCGCATCGCCCCTTAACCTCCCAGACAAGCAAGTTTCCGTATTTTTTGGAGTTTGCTTGTTGTGCATATTTATAAAGTTTTTGGTCATCATACCAAAATGGCATAGGTAACCAGGGTTCTTAGGACCACTTTGTATAACCAATAGATCATTTTAGGTTTTAACCCCCAAGTCTTCCCAAAATACATTTGCCACATCCATGAAGCCATTTGTGCTTTTGTTTTTGCGGTGTGCAAATTCCATGTGAATTTTTTATGGTATGTATCATGTCTATTTTTTAATATATCCGGTCGTCTGCTTGCGGACTTCTTTATTTAATTTAAATATTGTTAGTCTTTTTAGATACAAGGCAAAACCTCTAATCTAACGATAGCTAGCTGTCCCTCATATCCCATATGCAACTGACCTTTGTTTATCCAGTGTCCTTGGTGAAGGGGTTTCGATGTTTCTGTTTCACTTGTTTGTTCCATATGTCTGGAGGTCTACTTCTCTTCCTTTATCCCCGTGGATTTCAAACTATTTTTTTGCCCATCTTTGGGAGTACATTCTTTCCACATGGTCATATCATATGAGCATTCTCTTTTCTATTTCATCAATAGTTGTTCGATTTTTGTCAATTTTTTTCCTTATTTCGGTGTTTGTAATATGGTCTATCTTGGATACTCTGTTTTCCTTAGACATTGCCAATATTTCTAAACAATATATCAAGATGCTTTGTGCTATGCTATAGTATATTCTGACTTGAACAAATTAATTTGCAGAGCGTCACAAAGGCAGCGTCTACATCCACGCTGGGATCGGCTGAGACTTCCTGAAATAATATTTGGGGTCCCTAAATTAGAAGAAGATAACCCTCTAACATCGATACTCAAAAATGGTGAGAGTAAAGTCTCACTAAAAGGCACTTCTGCATGTCCTGGTGATGTAATAGCCAGAGCTTGTGTTATTACCGACATAAAAGATATCGATCAATTGCAAGCAGGCAAGTTTTTACAATAACGTATGATTTGCAATGTATAGGTTTTTAACATTTTTGTAGGTGACATTTTGATTACTTACGCTACCGATATTGGTTGGTCACCATATTTTCCTATATTGGCTGCAGTAGTTACAGAACTAGGTGGACTTATTTCTCACGGTAAGTCCGTTTTAATTCTACACTATTAAAAACTGTTTGTAGTTTGTTCCACAAAACTAATGTAAACAATAACGTCTTCTTACTGTTGATTAATCTATAGAAACTATCGTTCTTAGGTGCGGTTGTTGCTAGAGAATATGGACTGCCCTGTATAGTAGGCGTTCAAAATGCGACTGCAGTATTTAAAACCGGTGACATGGTACACCTTTCAGGAAAATTGGGAACTGTGGAACTAATTACAACTGGAATCAGTGCAGAGGAAGAAATATAACTTGTTAAAATAGATAATATTAGTGCAATTTAAAACCCTGTATAATCGTTTGTATTTCATTAAGCTATACAATTAGTTACCAATATGGCTAGATACTTCCATTTCTGTAGTGGCTATATTCAAATGCATAGATAAATAGTAAATGATATTAATATAATGTAATTCTTTCTTTTTATTTGGTATATACAGTGTGATCATTTTATCTTGCAAAAAGTAGGTAAGCTACACCGCTCATATATGTATGAAATGCATAGTTAACTTTTCCTTTTAGTAATAAAATATTTTTTAACGTTAAGGGTTCTTAAGACAGGCAAATGTTCGACGATATGCACAAACATACCCGGACAGACCTCTTCCTTCACATAATGCCTTTAGGCGTTTGGGAAGAAGTTTGAACAGTTTTTCAAGCCAAAGATGAAGAACTGTAGAAGCTGAAGTGGCAGTCACCGAAGAAGTAACTTGTAATTCCCATATAAGTTAACGAGTTGTTGCAAGAACTGTAGGATTTAACCAAAGTTCAGTATTTAACATTTTAAGAGCAAACCGGTTTAATCTTTACCGCGTCACATTATTGTAACACTGAAGATGATTACCCACATCCAGTGAATTTCTGTTAATCAAAGTTAAACAAAGTTACTACTGATCCATTGTTTTTAAGAAATATTCTGTTTTCTGACTACGTTTACTAACAATGGGTGTGTAAATAGACACAATTGCCATTTCTATTCACAAGATAACCCACATTGGATTCGGCAAGCACACTTGCTGTGGTATTGCTGACAACTTTATCGTTGGCCCCCGTTTCTTTGAGGACATTTATAATGAGGAAATGTATTTACATCTTTTAGAAAATTATATGCCTCACCTTTTAAAATACATTCCTCCTAATGTTAGACAGCGTACGTGGTTTCAAACTGGCGGAGCACCTTCCCACTTCCATAAAATTGTAAGAAATTACGAAGGTGAAACTTTCTATAACAGATTAATTGCAAAAAGAGCAGTTCATCCTTGGCCTCCACGTAGCCCGGACTTGAATCCTTTAGATTTATTTTTGTGGGGTAAAGTAAAAACCGATGGCTACGGAACTCCCGTAGAAACTAAACAAGATTTACGTGAAAGAATTATTGAATCATGTAGGTCAATCACCCCGCACATGGTAACTCGTGTTAGAAATTCTATTCTGCGGCGAACTCTCTTATGTGAACAGCAAGGTAGACGGGATTTTGAACATTTACCGCGTCATTGGTGTTTTTTCTGTTACTACTTAATTTATTTTTCTTGTTGACTGTATTGTTATGTAAACATAGTTTTATGCTATCTTGGCTTTCTCTGTGTCAGTTTTATTTAAGTTATAAGAAATTAGGATTGTAAATGTACCGATTACAAAACTGTATCTTATTTATTAGTAAATTGTTTCAAAGTAGTTTCTTAGTACACCCAACGTAATTAGTTTGATTTTTAATTATCTAAACTCTATTTGTTGAGCATTGAGCTAGAACGTCAACAAACGCACGTGTTTGACTTACCCGAGCGCGCGCTGTGATTGGTCTACGCTAGATAATGGTAATGCCTCATTACTTAAGGAATAATTGACGCTCAAAACCTTTACTTGGCACTCGTAATTACCGGGTTAAGTTTGTGTGCTTTTTGAGCAGTGCTTATCGGTTTTCCGAGCGTTTGTATAGTGCTTGGCGCTTATATTCCTAAAATGGAGCAAGTTGTTCCAAAAACGTGTAATCGTAGGGGGCGTCCTACTACTTTAAATGAAAAACAATTAATAGTAAAATTGTATAATTCGACATTAGAAGAAAATCCTGAGATTTCACTGACTGACATTGTACAATTTGTTGCTAAAACAGTGGGTGTTAGTGTTAGTAAAAAGAATTTTAAAGGAGTTTCGGGATACTAAAACTTTGTCTTCTCCTAAATCTCCCCGAATTAGAAAAAACACAGCAGTTAAGTACGTAATAATATTAGGTATGTAAATATCTATTTCTAAATATTTTCTCATTACATAAATAATGGTCTTATTATGACGAGAATGTCATTAAAACACTCGTTAAAGGAAAATTACTTCTGACTAAACGGTAAATAGTTTGCCTTTAGTTAAACACAGCAGATAATTATTATTATACTATATTAATTGATAATAATTAAGTGTTTATTATTCCTTTAATGCTTTTACTAGTATGTATTTATAACACATTTACTTAAAAAAATGGTTCTTTTCAGAACCACCAATTCTTCTAAAAAAGAATTCTGACGGCGCGAACGTTAATTTAGAAACGCAAGAAATATTACGTAAATACACATCCGGTAAATCAACCCACCTGTCAAGCGTTTGTTTACGTTTTAGCTCAATGCTCAACAAATAGAGTTTACACATTGTAAAGTTTACTAAGATACCCATAGAATACAAACAGCTGTAATGTGTGTCGCCTATCTGCCTGTTACAAGATAGAGTAATCATACTATATAGGGTGGACCAGTTAAGCTGTACCTCCAAAAGTTGTTGTTGCTTATTTGTGGCGAAGGATGGTGAAATGCGGTTGCTTTTTTATTTAATTTCGTTTTTGTTCTGAAAGCGCGGTAAAGCATACCAATATTTATAGTTTAAAATGTCAGTAAATAACTCAACTTTTTAAAATCCTATATTCAATAATATATTTTTCAGAACAAAATATAATTACATCTTATTACCAACTTTTCAGTTTTTTTCTATTATCTTTTTAATAACTTCTAAAGTCATATAAAACAGCACATACGTTTAAAGGTCATTGAACGACAAGCACGAAAAAGTAATAATATACAGGCTATTCTTTAAAAAAAATGAAATATTAGGAGTTGAATTTCATTAAATGTGGTTGTAAATTACAAACATCCTGTATCAGATATCTAAATTCTAAACAGTATGACACTTATCTGAAAATGTGTTCGTATAAACTGCAAAATAATTTTGAAAAATTTTAATGCCATTCTTTGGATGATAGCTGTTAAATATAGATCGTCATTTTTTCAAAATTTAAGAGGAAGTTAATTATTTTCCAAACCATTCGCGATAGATACCCAAAAACCCTATATCGTGATGATTGTTGATTGTTTATACGGGGAGGGTTAATACTGCCCTTGACACTGCGACCTCTTGGGCCTATTTTGCATCCCTTTCTGTCGCTAGTCTCTGTCAAGTAGATCCGTCCCCTTTATCAGGTCTAGGAGTTTGTTGATCAGCCTGGCTGGCGGTTGTATCTCGTTGGGATTAGTGTCCTCAAAGATTTGATATCTTCTACGAGCTAAGGCTTCGCATTGGAATATTATGTAGGAGGTTATTTTCTCTTCGTCGCCACACAGCCTGCATATAGGATCTTCGTTAAATAGCCCTATGTTGTGGAGGTGTTGTCTGAAGTGCCAGTGTCCCGTTAGGAGTCCTGTCACTACTCCATTTGAGTCCTACTAAGTAGTAGCTTTATCCTTGTCGAGGTGAGAGTCTCCAGTGTTCCAAATGTTTGGTTACGGTCCATTCTTTAACTGCCCCTCCCACTGTCGCTTAGTTAGACCAACAACAGGCCCTGTGAACGGTGTTTCAGATCATAGTTTTGCTAGTTTATCTGCGTTTTCATTTCCTTCTATGCCTCTGTGACCTGGCACCCACACAAGTTTTACCTTGTTAGAGTTTGCCAGTGTTAGGAGACTACGAATGCAGTTCCAGGCAAGTTTTGACAATCTGATTTGAAAGAGAGCTTCTAGTGCTGCTGTGGGAGTGCTTCTGAATGCTCCAGTTATACAGAGACAAGCCAGTCTTTGAACACTAAGAAGCTGGTTTATTGTTTGTCTTTGATTTACCTTGGGTCACCGTATGTTATGTGATTTTTAAATTTGCCGCACACTTTGGTAGTTCCGTGATTCGTTTGCCGCTTCGTTAGAATTAGTATCGTCATTTTAATTAAATTCTTATTTTGGGTTACTATTTTCGGTCTTTTGTTTTGTCTTTCGAAGCTCTAGATGTGATTAATAGTTTCTTTGTGTAAAATCGCAAGCTTTGTTTTCATCCGCGAGACCTCGAACGCTTCTGGGAATTCGGAGCGTCAACAACAAATTATTTTCCAGAATATTCCGTATGATTTCGCCAGGTTGTGCAACATCGTTTGGGAGAAGTAGGGTCTCCATTGCATTTTGGGTCAGTCCATTTTTAGATCTTGAGGACTCCGGTTGTCCGAAGCTCGATCAATCGGCAATCGTAATGACGTAAAGTGCTGCAGGGGCGGCTCGGGTGTTTTGTGAGGGGTATCATTAATGTGTGTTCCGTTTCGCTGTTGTACCAAGGGGTATCTAACAGACTGTCGGCTATTGCCGGATTAATGGGAACAACTTGATTCAACCCCAGAAAAAGGCAATTCTTTGGAGAATCGACAAATCGCCTTTCGGCGGATCAACAGCATCTTCAAAACCCGGCTCCCGTTGCTCTGCGGCGTTTGTACCATCCAGGAGCCCCGGAGAACGTGGTCTTCCTGCCGTTCGATTCGTTTCGACCCTGCATCTGTTTGTGCCTACAAAATTCAAGGTAAAAGCTTCCAGTTTGGTGTTTTTTTGTGAAGCAAAACTTTCCGTGTAACTTGCAAAATTCAAACGTGTTAACCTTTGTTTTGTTTTATTGATAAAAATAGTAACAGTGACCTGAAGCCACTGTTTGTTTTGTATAAATTATATACAGACGTTCATTTCATGTTATTATCTCTGTAAACTTGCGCAACTGGGCAACGCAGTTATTAAAAGCATTTAAATGTAGCGTTGGCACCAGCGGCGTAGAGTTGTGTGCGAACGTTCGAAATTATTGCTGTTTGTGTTTTACGTTATAAAGTTTCCTATCGTTGATATATATTTTTGTGTGTTCTGTGCCATTTTTGACAGTTCATTATATGTGTTAAAATTCCGCATGTCTTTTATTACTGTGTTCTGAATATTTATGTAAGGATTTTGCAAGCTTTAAGATCTAGGTGAAGGCACAATTAAAGGT
>JABXWE010004311.1:0-18102 GCA_014611495.1 Limonius californicus
TATATATATATATATATATATATATATATATATATATAATTTTTTCTTATTAAGTTTTCTGTTATTTTATTTAAAGTGGAAATGACGTTGGTGCTTGTTTGTGTTGTTGTTATACAGAATGTCCAAAAATATCAGACCGTATCACCAAGAGCCGAGAGAGTATGCCAAAATACGAAACACGAAGAATTCAAAATGTGATGGGCATATTCCAAAATACAAATTTACTTAGACTTGATATATTGCCCCCGTAAAAATATTGCAAACCTAAAACACGTAGGATTAGACTTTTCTTACGAACAGTTGCCAAAACACTTTTTTGAACAATTAACGGAAGTAAGACAACAAAGATAAAGATATATAGAAAGATAACAAAGCTGACAACATCCTTGTTATCTGTTGCTACATTTATTTATTGTTTCTAAAGATGAGAATACTGAAAATTCTTTATTAGTAATTCAAGCCTGCTTTAATTTTTCACGTCAGTTTTATTTTTCAGTCAAATATTTATGCTTAACTTGCGGTGCTCTACTGGCTGTTGAATATATCATGCATCGCTTTTGGAATTTCTTGCACACCACCTACGTTTAACTGATTGTGGAGATATATAATATCCCCTAAAAATATTTTAGCGCTCAGTTACATCAAACGAATTAAAAAAGCCTTAAAATTAGTATCTATGTATGTTTCAGATTGCAAGTAAGTAAACCTAAAAAGTATAATAAAGCAATGTAGACAAGGTCTATTGTTTACTGATAAGACGCGTACAGTCAATCGATATTTACAGCGCTTGGAAAATATTCTCAAATGTTGTACCATGCTTTCTGCATCTGCACGAGGTCTCCAAAATTTGTAAATCCGGTCTTTTAACATGCGTTATTAATCTATATCTGTTGATAGAAAAAGCTGCAATTTAGAAAGAAGAAAAATTGTGAATATTATTTTTTCGTAGACGTGGTTTTCCTGTATCAAAAGTTTGATTTTATCATTTTTTTATTAACTTATTTTCATCAAAAATACATTTTGCTACATTGCGAAACAATAAGTAGTCCCCCATGGCAAAGTCAAATTTTGACACTACAAAACCAAATTAATTCGATTTGCTTTATTTAATTTTGTGTTATCTCTGATTATTTCTAAAGTTTTTATTAATTCTTGTGTTTCTGTATGTTTTTTTTTGTTATCTTATATCGTTCACGTATTTGGTTCACTTAAAATGAACTCTACAGTCAATGAGTATACCAATATGTACATGGTATGCGGTTTCTCTAATGGAAATGCTAACATGGTAGAACAAGAATACTGGGCAAGTTTTCCAAACCGGAAGATATGTATTTCGAAGCCTGGACCTACGTGTTCGTGAAACTAGTTCGTTTGTCAAAAGAAATGCGAACGCTAGATGAACAAAGCAGAAGCGCACAATACAACTGACAGAGCAAGATTTAAACGCATCACACGGAGATCCCTCCATGAATACCCGGCAGTTACCTGCAACATGCATTTGGTTCTACGAGAAAACCTTCTTTATCCGTATTATATCTGCAAAGTTCAGCCTCTATGAAAATGATAACATATCCCGATTTAAGTTTTGCAACACGATTTTAAATAGAATTCATGACAATGGTGACTTCTTAAGATTTATTATTAGGAGAGATGAGTGCATGTTTACCAGAGATCGCGTATATAATATGCGTAATATTCACTATTAGGCTGAGGAAAACATACACGAATTTCTTGAATGTGGTCACCAAAGGTCTTCAGTTAATGTATGGCTAGGCATAATAAACCACAGGGTTGTTGGACGAATCTACCTACTAAATCGTCTTAATGCCGATGAATACTTCAATGTTTTGGAACAAGTTATTGCTGAGATTCCGTTGAATATACTACGTAATATGACATACATGCATGATGAAGCTCCTACTCATTTTGCCCGTAATGTAAGACAGTGGTAGAAGGAATACTTTCCAAACTGATGGATTGGTCACGGCGGTCCCATTTTATGGCCCGCGGGATCACCCGATCGCAATTCTTTAGACTTTTTTTTTGGCTTTATTAAAGACAAAATTTATGCTACGCCTCCACCGAAAGCTGACGAAGATAAAAACAGAATTAACGTGGCAGTATTAGAAATTACACCAGAAATACTGGAGCAAGGAATACAAACGATACCACCAAGATTGGAACTATGTTATATGTTTGAACAATTATTATAAGAGGTTAGTTACCATGCATAGTAACAACAACTGTTTAGGGTGCAGTGCTGCCAAATATTTGTTTCTTCTAACTGGTCTCTGAGAACACAGGAAGCACGGTACAACATTTTAATATTAAGATTTTCGACCAAGAATTTAGGAAAAACATCGCCAGTTGTAGCTTTTTCGTTAATTTATGTACACCCTGTACAAGGTAGAATTGTACTACGTAAAAACAAACCCTTAAAAGTATCAAAAACTAGAAACTTAGTTCAGATAATAATGTAAACTATAGATCAATTAGTTTCAAGTATAAGTGATCTACGAGCCCCTCGTCATAATAGTTCGTCGTATGTATGTTTCAATGTGGAAATTTGAAAAAAATTAAAATATTTTTAAATATAATAAAATACGACCAAATCTATATGGAATATAGTAAAGTGATCATTGTTTATTATATTTATCAAGATTGGAACGAAATTGAATTGTTAACTATTAATTAACTTAAATATGAAAATTAATTGTTGCCGTCGTAACAGTTCGTCCTATAGCAATTGCCTATTACTATTGCGTGCAGTCACATTTTTTGCAATAAGACCGTGGATTCTTGTTGGCATGGTTTGTATAAGGTCCTTACATGTCCCCGGGCTTATGCTATTCCACATTTGAATAATTCATGTTATTGTTCTTTTGTTCTTATAGGATGTGCGCTATTCTCGCTTCATTTTCCCCCACATATTTTTGTTGATGATATATCTGGAGTGTCTGATGGCCACTCCATAGAGGAAATATGCTTATCTCTCATCCGACTTGCAATTATCTTTGTAGTGTTGCAAGCAGGCTTATCCTGCTGGAAAATGTATTCTCCGTTGTCAGTTTTAAGCTGAGGAATTGACGATAGCAGTTTATTTTCAAAATTTCCCGATATTGTACTGCGTGCGTTAACAGTGCCATCAATAAACAGCAGACTACCAACGCTTTAACTCGACATGCAACACCAAACCACTACCGAAGCGGGAAAGTTTACTTTTCAAACCAAACAATCATTATGGTATGCTTCGCTTGGTAATCCTATGACACGTTTGCGACTGTCTCCAACGCAAACCTCAACGAGAGATACGGCACTCCAAATTACAGATTCCCATAGCTGATGGGTCTAATTTTGATGGTCTTTATCCCATTTTAAACAGTTTTGTTTTGTTCGAGAGCCAACATTGGCTTCTTTTTCGCCTGAGAATTGATTTTATAAAATTTAAATTATCATAATTTCCAAATTGCAGTTATTTTTGATGTAAATCATAGCCTATTTTTCTTAATAATCCGCTTTAAGATTCTTAGTTCACGCAAAGAAACTAAAGACGGGCGACCTATGTTTCCTATGAGCCAAGTGCTAAATAATTTTTATCACGGATTTTATTGTAGAATAAGGATTTTTTGATAAGTTGCCGAGTACCCTCGCTTAACGGATTTTCACGCGTCATACTCAGTTTGTTTTTAAAAACTTTTCGGTGATTTCAATGTTAACAGGTACAAAAGCAAGTGATAGACAGTTTGTAATTGTTCTATATCTCGGAACAACCGATAATCGACTAAGATCAACAAAAATGTGTAGGACGAACTACGATGACGAGGGGCTCGTATATAAAACTATATCTCAAGTGTTTATTAACGGTTATAGATTTTTCTGATAAAATATAATAAACAGTCTGATATCCTTAAATTTAGTTTAATTATTAAATGGAAAAGCCACCATTCATCAGCACACATAACTTTCTTATAAGTTAGTGGGAACCTTTGGAAATTGACTGAGCAAGTAGTGCTCATACCAACACTATCAATTATGTATATTTTTGTATGTTATAATCTGAAAAGACAAGCGGTGAAACGTATATTTTTATAGGCACTCTAACCAGGAATATTGATCTGTCAGTAAGCCCCAATGGTGGAAGTCTTTTTAAGATAAGTGGAGGCTCATTACCGACTTCTGAAGATATGCTGAGTCCTGTAAGCATCAGTAATGGATTGGCATGGTCGCATGACAATAAATCATTCTTTTACATTGATAGTGAAACGGGGAAAGTGCTTCGGTACAGATTCAACATTTCCGAAGGAACCATTGGTACGTACTAATATTTAAACAATTAATTATTTATTTTATTCCTAACAGGATATTTAGAAATGTTCCCGGTAGAATTGAACCGGATAAATTATTCAAGTGTTTTCCAAATAATAAAGTAATGAATTTGCTCGCTTTAATTTACCTTTTAGAATTCAAATTAATATCTAATCAAGCGCTATTTTGAGCGAAGAAGTTATTTTATAATGAATACCAATTATTCATATCTTTAGTTCAAACAGTGATTTATGTAATAACTTCGTGAAAGTATAATGTAAATAACATTAGCGTTATTTAAGTTTCTAGTGCAACTTAGAATCTACTGGTGTAGAACATTTAAATGTATAACCATGAAGCGATCACCAATAGGGACGGTACAAAAGAAGTGCAAGTTTAGTAAAATAATTAAAATGTTTGCTGACAATCCTACTTGCTGGATATTGGATTAAGCTAGTTTCAAAGGATTTCCAGTACTGCAGGGAGTTGATTTCTTATTACGTATCCAATAGTCAATAATTATTCTGGCGTGAAATGAAAGCGTAAACAAATTTCCTTTGATCATGCCTGAATTTATATACAATATCATCAACAAAATTTTCGATAAGGCCTGGCTGTGGATATCAAAATGTGTGGCTTTACTTAAGCGGTCCAGCCTGTACCATATGCTACAACTATTTAATAATTATCAAAGCATAGTTGCTATAGTTATTGTTTACTCTGGAACACATTATACTTACTTCTAATTGAATAATTGAACATCTTCGGGGATTACAAGTCTTTCCTCCTAATAAAAGTAAACATTTTGAATTGCTTTAATCTTCATAGATTTCAAAGAAGTTCTCTCAAGACAAGAAAAAAGTAGCAAAAACTGCAGTAAAGTGGTTTAGGAATTTCTACATTGGAGTTTATGCCTCGTATAAGGAAAATAACAAGGTTCTATCTAAATAAATTATGTTTAACCATAACTAAATAATTTTATAAAATTTCACATTATAAGTGCTACACTATTATATTATTATATTAAAACGTGCTTTCCAGTACACAATAATTACAAAAAATTACCTATATGACGTTTACAATAATTGGTCACCTGAGTTTTCTTCTGATTGCTGTACAAATAAAGCAGAGACAAATTTCAAATCTGTAAATCAAATGATGATCGCACACATTTGTGAATGCGCTCGTTTTTTGATTCTGTCGACTTGGAAAGAATTGAAAACCAAATAGGATTTGTTTGAACAATAGGTCAAGATGTGATATCAACCGCACAAGCCTAATTTAATTTTGGTCTAACTTTCTACAACTGACTAACCTAATTTTTATATTATTTTGAGATTCGAAATGTTTAGGAATTCTTGTTTTTCATGTGCTACTTTCTGAAAAAATGCTTTATTGTTAAGAAAACATATACATATGTAATATACATATTTTATGCATACGGTAATCGTTTTATAGATTTTTCTATTTAGATTGAATATTCTTAGTTTTTTTGGACACGGAACAAAAATTCTAATGTAGTGGTTGCTAAACCCCCCTTGTGGCACTTGTAAACAATCCGTTCAAGTTTGCTAAGCAGTACGAACCCCGAGTTTTATCAGCTACATAAGATTTTAAGAGACCATAAGAAAATTGCGAATGGCAAGTTATGTATTCACAAAAAAGTATTTTTTCGTTCTTGGTTGAAAAATAATCGTACCATCTAAATCATAGTTTAATATCTATTAAATAATTCCAGTAAATCTTAAAAATTGTATAACTGAAGCAAAGACACTAGTTTTGTTTTCCATAGCCAACCATTATCGATTTATTTTGTCGCTCATACTGTTTTAGTGCTAATGCTAATGCAGATATTAGTATCTGGTTTAAGTTCTGCGTGATAAACCTAACATGTGATAAAAAAGTTTTCAAATTAGGGAGGACTATGAAAAGTTTTTTCTTGACTGAAATTGAACTATTAGTAAATGTCAATTTGAACAATTGTCAAATTTAAATAATTTATTCATTTTTCAGAATCTGTAATTAGCTTGTTGTTTATCTTTATTTGTTCACTTATTAAAAAGTGATTTATTGCGCTAAGATCCGCTTTCAGTTTAGATTCATTTTGCTTGTGTTTACATTCGCAGAAATAAACACAATGTACGGCTGGTACGTAGCATGACAGCTACGATATGTTAGCTCACAGTCAACCCTACTTTGAAAACTTTTTGATCGCACGGTATAAGGTGAATGTAATATTACAAAGCTGTTCAGCATTTTACAGAATTTTCACATTCAGTTTTACATTACCAAAATATTAATCAATATTCTAGTAATTCCTGTAGATTACTCGGTATAAATACAACAATATTTCCAGTAATTGTTTATTAATTGTACCCATCATCAATATTTTGTACATACAATACAGAGACTGATTAAAAAGTAATCTGTCCAGCAGAACCGAATAATTTAATCACTTTGCATGAGAACTGACTGTTGCACTAAAATATATGACGAGTTGGTTTTACAACATTTTTTCCGTCTAAAAATATAAGGATTTAAACTTTGCCATTTTCCTTGCACATTTCGTGTCTCATAATACATACAAACATAATACATTTTGGCTTTCTTGAAAAATCGGAAAACTTACTTCTTATTTAAATACAAGTCGCGATTATAAAATTGTCAAGACTATGATTAACTTTCGGCTTAGAGCGCATCTTCATTTGGGGTAACACCCAGAATAATCAGGAAGGACCAACCTATCGCGTTACTACATGGACGATTACATATTGCCCAGAGTTGTTTTAGTCAAATATGTGTTAAAGTGCGGTCTGTCTGAACAGGACTTGCTTGGATTTTGTGTACCGTGGGACGGACAAGAATTTGTTCTTAGTTGTCTGATAGACAAAAATATTTGCCTACTCTTTGTGTGCCAAGACGAGGATCAGTACTAGGACAGGGCCTGCTTAGATGATGAGTACCTTGAGGTGGACAAGGAGTTGTTTTTAATGTATCTTGTTTTTTATTACAAGAAACTTTCATTGGTATATACGCCTCTTTACTATTTGTGTAACTATACAAAGTAAGTCTATTAGATGGCAAACAATATACAACAAAAACAAATCTTTGCCAGCATCAAGAATCTAGGCCGGCCCTCTTCAGTAGCGGAGGGCCCTAAAGCATACCTGGCTAAAACAAGTCGGGCAAATAATCGTCCAGCCAGTCAAGGGAGAGGTCTATGCTTACCTGATTATTCTGCGTGTCACCCCCAAATGACAACGCGATCTAAACCAAAAATTAACCTTTGTCCTGATAATTCGAAAAATCGTAAAAGCCTAAACATTATACATACTTCTAATTATAAACAATATTTCTTAATTTATTTGGCTCTAATGGGTAGATTCTATTGGAAGAATATACAGGGTATCTATTTCAACAAAGAATTCCGGGCTAAGCTTAGCACCGTGTATATCCAAATGTAATTCTGCTATGATCCGTTTCCTAATATAATATGTAATAAAGAAATACACATTAAGTGGGCAGTCTGTAGCTGCCTCACTTTCAATCTGTATAAATATATTACAAAACAAGTTACGTAAAATATTGTTTCAAGCATTAGTTCTTTCGGCTTTTGTTCCATCAATTTTTTTAATGGCAACACTATTTTTTCTCCTTATTTTTATAGATTTCACCACAAAAAGAACAGGTGAGGACAACTTGAGTGGTCTGCGCGATCACCTGAGTTAACGCCACTATAGTTCTTTCTATGGGGTCATGTGAAATCGCGAGTTTACGTTAGTAAACCAAACAATTTAGACGATTTGTTTCGAAACGGAACATATCCGCCCGGATATTATTGGGCATAACACACAAAGTGTTTACACATGTGCTGGTCAATGCCAACTGGTTAATGGTAGACAATTTAAGAATTTCTGTTGGGTAATTTTTTCATAATGGTCTTATTTTCATTAATAGTAAATTCTAAATTGTTTGAACTTTGTGTATTTTTTCCAAAACAATTGACGTATTTTACGGTTTCCTCAAAAAATATTAAATAACACACTTATGACTTTTGTGCGGAACTTTATCACCACGCAGTATACATGAGAATCTTGTACGGAATGTGTAGAATTCTCTAAGGGCAACTGATTATTTATCGAAGGATTTGATATTTAATCTTTGTAGTATTAACCGATAATTTAACATGTTAACCTTTAACCTCCGATCCCACTGTTACTGATTGTTACGACTGATTCAACTAAGTCTAGAACGTGAGGATAATTTAAATACAGCAAAGGTTCCTACTTACATTTTCAAGATAACGGTACGCTTTTTATTACTAAAACGGGGTAAGCAGCATCACAATGTATTCCAAGTTAGTCCCCTTTTATGTTGACTTTTTATTCTGAGTGTCATATCATGTAACCCGGTTTAATACCAAAATATACACAAAAACTGTGTTGTTATAGCTATGCCCTTAGAAAGCTTTTTCTGTAAAATATATAGTATTCTAGGCAGCAGATTAACATTCTCCGCGGGTTTTCAATAGGGCGCGTGATTGGATTTACAAACTAAGCGTAACATACATTACACGAATTCTAGATGTAAATTTGGTATGTTGCCTAATAATGCCCATAATTTCTAACTTAAGTTAATTTATGAAATGAAATCATTAATAAATACACTTTTATTAATCTACTTAGTAATAAATTTAGTTTTCGAATATATTCTTTAAACTAGTTTTACACGTAACGACTTTTAAATGAACTTTTTTGAGCTAGTTTATGTAATAATTACATAAATGCTATTACAGTAGCATCAAACTTTAAGTGCATTTGAATCCAAGTTGATCCTTTAGATTAGATTGTAAAATATTGAATGTAAAATGAAGTTACTGGCTTAAGTATTTTTTTCAGTATTACCTTTATGGTGTTAGTAGAAGAATATGCTATGTATAATATTAATCAGTACACACACAAATATATGTCTAAATGATTTATTCTGTTTTTATGATTGAAGAAGTACCAAATATATAGATGGGGAAAACCATGTGATATTATATTTTTCCATATTTTGTGTTTAAAACAAATTTTGTCAAAAAATGTAAACTTGTAGAGAATGTGATAGTTATCGGGTAATCCTCTTCCTTTTTTCTGTCAGTCCAGAAAGTTCTTTATAACTTTAACATTAAGCGGATCCTAAAGCGATATGGCTGTCAAAAATTATATGTAACTGTTTACATTAACAAACTATTACATTCGTTTCCCTGTCCCTCCTGGGTCTTAGGGCCGTCTACCTGAATGCTGAAAAGCTGAACGGCTGCCAATGTAAACGACAATGCCCATAATACACGACAAAATAAATGGTAACAGAGTCTTGGCATTGTTCTGATTGTAGGAAATTTACATACATCCTGACATTGGGTTGTGTGCATTATGTTCGTAAAAGATGGTCATTTATAATAAGGGGAAATAATGGCACTAAATTAAGTTCATTAATATCATAAACGTAGGTTGATTTTACTGTACTTTTGCACTACTTTGGACAAATTTTTTATCATATGATTCTATGATTTTTCGACCATCTTTTAACCTTATTTTAATCTTGGGTGTGTTGGCTTCTAGTTAAAAAAACTGAGGTTGAATAGTAATTATACACCAAGGTACAGAAGCAATTTTTCTTAGCCGAACATTATTATGATCCCGAGATGCGCAGCATCGAGGGGAATAAGTTGTGAGGCTAAGAAAAATTGCTTCTGTACCGTGGTTTATATATTATTTTTTCCACTACTAGAACATTTAACGAATTTTCCAACAATAATTTCTGCATTTCTTTTGAATTAAAAGCGATCCAATAAGTATCAAGGTAGTTTTTCACAGAAAACAACTGAAATTTGACATTGACTTTACTTTTAATTTTATTATTTGTACGATTTGTCAAAATGGAAGATGATGGTGATTGTACTCCTCCCGAAATTAGAAAAGAAGCTGGGAAAATCCAGTACGACAAATTACTATTATTATCCGGTCGTGGCGCGAAATTTAACGCTTTTCTAACGTTTTTTCCTACTAAAAAACGATTACTTTTCTTTGTGATTGCCAAAATTTACTAAATTAACCAACAAATTTTGTAGCTGTCATCAACGTAAAAATGTATCAAGGAATGTCACTATCGTCAATTGTTTTTTTTATCTCCTAGTAGGAGCTAATGAAAAATTATCTCCTACTAGGAGAGAAATTCATCTTCTTAACCCGAAAACGACATAAATAATGGCATCTTCTACTACTAGTAGTGGAAAAAGGTTGTTTATTAACATGGCTACGTTGACAATAGAAAACGCTAATTTTAGTTTAATTTGAGACACCTTAGTAGCCCCTTTAGCTATGCACCCACTTGAAGCTTTTACGGTTTGCGCGTACTGACGTTAGTTTTCGAAAATTTGAAAATGTACACATACGTTTTTGTGTGTGCGCACAAATATCCACTCTGGTTGTGCTTTTAATTGTTGCTGTGTGATTTGACTAGAAGAAATGTCTCGAAGAAATGTAGTAATTAGAAGCGCATTTATTGCAATGCAATATATTATTAAAAATAAATAAAAAACAACCCAAACGATGCACGTTATAATTTCGTTGGTATGGAGTCTCGGGACTTTTTTCACCAATGCTGTTGGTCCTACAATAAAAAATATGAATAGACGATTGGGAAATCTGTTCTTAAACGTTTAGCTATTAACTCATGTTACTTGACATTCCATGAAATGAAATGTTTATCGTATTCTTGATTAAGTGTAAGGCTAATTCAGTATTCTATTCTATGAGTAAATTGTTATTCTTCACGGAGAGTAACCGATGGAGCGACGTGCGTACTCAGACCTTGCGCGCATACAAGTTGAGTTGGTACTCAGCTGATCGTTTATGAGCACAAACTGTCTGTGCGCGCAAAAATAATCAGTACGCAGCTTTAGAGGTATACGATTACATACGGTGTTTGATTACAATTTAAAAGGTTATAAAACACATATAAAAAAATATAAGCTTTTCTATCGAAAAGACACAGTAATGAACAAACTGGGACAAACAAAACAACTAAAATATATAGAGTGCTCCATTACCAAAATGAACCTAATATTATTTCTAACAAAATATTCGTTTGTTAAGTTAATATCTAATATCCTCGAAGATTCGTCTATATTAAACTCTAAATGCATTTAAGTACAAATTTGTTCTTATATCATTTGCAAAAATTGTAAAATCTTCTTCCTTTAAGTAAGCAAATTATTTGTTCTGTTTTCAGAATCGCCGAAGGTACTGTTTGATTTAAACCAGCATCGAATTTTACAAGGCATTCCCGACGGTATGACTATAGATAACGAAGATAACCTGTGGGTCGCTTTATATGGAGGAAAAGCCGTAAGAAATTTTACTACTCCATTGGCAATAAGCCATATCGTTCAATTCTGTCGTGTACTTAAACGAAACCTTTGAAAGCTTGTTTATGATTGTATAGTGTGTGTAGGCATCTGATAAAATATCCATTTTCGTTATAGGTAATAAGAATAAATTCGATCACAGGGTTGCTGTTACGAATAGTGAAAATTCCTGCAACTTATGTAACCTCAGTTACTTTTGGAGGGCCAAATATGGATATACTCTATGTAACAACTTCTAGACTAAAACTTACCGCTGAAGAACGGAAGAAGGAACCGTTGGCAGGAAGCGTTTTCGCCGTGTATAATTTAGGAGTCCAAGGATATCCCGCAAATGATTTCGAGTTATGAGGGCAGTCACACGCACTTTTCTGAAAAAAAAATATTTATGTTATTTAATGTCACACGACCAAAAAAACAAAATCGTGAAAACTTCCTTTTAGAATGTGTTTTAGCCTTCAAGGTTGTGCAGCAAATAGGTAAACGCCGTGTGTACAAAATAATGATTTTCCAGTAGTATAGTTTCGTGATTAAAAATAAAACAAAATTGCTATGCACGTGTTTAAAACGTATACCGAAACGTGTATCATATTTTAATGTAATTTTGAAAAGCTATTAGAAGCAAATTAAACTGTAGAAGTTTGCTTTCTTATATTAACTGTACAAACACACAATTCTCTAAATGTGTAATAATCTAATAGAGAACGCTTATGAAACATTCCTTATTTTCTTGGATTTCATGGATATTATAACATTTCTGCAACATATTTTGAAGAACTATTTTTTTATTAGCCCGTAACATCCCATTGTTGGGCAAGCGCCTGTTCTTCAAATATTTAAGTCTGTGAAAAGTCTTATTAAGTAAACACTTTCCGTTTTTAGAAAATCAAATAAAGGCTACAGACATTTAACCTTATGAAACCGCAGAGGAAACATTTTTAAAAGCTTTGTGTATAAATGGTAAAAAAACTAAATTTTAATTATCCGGAAATAGATTAGAACCTCTGGAATAACACGCATGTTACAAGAATCTGGGCTGCCAGAAAATTTAAACTGATCTTTCATATCTGTAGATATCACGAACACATACATATTATATACATACACCTAATTTGCATTAATTCTTGAGTCAAGTTCTGCCGAGTATTGTATATTGTAGATTTGTTATGTTAAGGATATGAATATTAAAAACAAATACTTTAGCTCGAAGGTGTAATTTAGCAATTTTGACCTTCCGATAATTTCCAAAACACTTTAAGTAAAAAAATCCATAGAATTAGTGCAAACAGAATTTGAGCATGTTTTACAAGGTACTGCAGAATCTTACACGGTACAATGGTGTTTATTGGCTGCGTCTACATTATTCTTAACAGATAAACTTTATTTGAAATGTTATCACTTATTTTTGAATAAATAAGTTATATGTTACATAAACTATAATTAGCTATTGTCTTTATCTCAATACATTTGATGCGTTTGCTAATTATAAACTGTAATTTTCATGAAAACTTGCAGCAATATAGGAACAGAAAAACATAAATAGCCAAAAAAATTGATTTGTTGAAGTGACAAAAATGGCGTATGACATAAATTAATTTATGTTAAACTATCATACATTAAAAATATGTAATTTAAATCTTATTATTATTTTTCAGATTGATTGAAATTATTCTGTTGTCATAACAAAAATTACAGCCTCGTTCAGAGTTAGTTACTCTGAATATTCGCTAAAAATATTAAAAATTTTGATATAACAAAAACTAATCGTCTTACTGCAAAGTATTGCGGTTTCATATTATTCTTTATAACGTTTTCACTTTTCTACGGTCCAAATGCAAGTTTTCGTCAGCCCGCAACACTCCTACATAAAAGGCTCTTCGGCTAGCTCAGGGAGAAGCGAGGGTTCGCGGAAAACTTACAGGAAGAAAGTTTCGATTGTTACATTGTACATGGTAAGTCAAAATAAGTAACTACCATCCTGTCAAGTAACAGTTAAACGAAGATCCTTGTGAAAGGGGCCGATGAACAACAGCTTACGGGGAATCGAATCTACCTTATTGTGCTTCCTCCTTACCTAAATAGTTTTATAAAGTAAACGCAAAAATTATAGTACACAAAAATAACAAGTCATAAATTATTAAGCAAGAGGTATATATTGTATTAAATAAAAATGTATCTAGATTTACACGCCAAAATAATCAAAAAGAGACCAGAGTTGATCTAGGTATACATTAAATAGAACTTACTTACTATTTTCATAAAATTCGACATTTGTTAATGTGAAAACAGTGGTAGCTTAGAAATTGACCAAGTAGTTTGTTTACAGTGAGCGTTTAAAAAAAGCAATTTTATGAAAGAAATTTCAGGTCAAGCTTTTCGTTGGATGATTTTTTTCGATTTTAGTAAAGACCTAACTTAACAACAATACACAGAATTGCTTCTTTCAACTTTTGGTAATGAAGATGATCAAAAAAGACTGTTAACAATTAGTTTGCAGAATTTTGTCGTGGTCGTGCGTCCGTCAGTGAATTTCGTGAACGTCGACCAAAATCGGTTGTTTTCCAAAATCATCGATGCTGTGCGCAACATAATTGAAGAAGATCGGCATGTGACTTACAGTGTGACAGAGGCATCCTTTAGGCATATCGAAGACTGCAGTACATTCGATTTTGCATGAACATTTAGCTGTGAAAAAGATCTGTTCCCGTTGGATTCCGCATAATGTGGCCGAAGCTCAAAAAAGGCTCGTGTTAATTGGTGTAAGTAAAATGTAAATGCTCAAAAAATTCGCCCGAGGAACTGCAAAATCTATATACAGCATCGCAACAGATGAAGAAACTTGGATATATTCCTATGAACCGGAAACTAAGCAACAATCCACTGTTTGGGTGTTTCAAGATTAACCGAACTCCACAAAATTTATTCGTTCACGAAGAACTTCCAAGAAAATGTTCGCTTGTTTCTACGGTTGTACTGGACATGTCGCAACCATTCCTTTAGAAGATCGAAGAACAGTTAACGCTGATTGGTATACAATTTGTTTGCCAGAAGTCATCGACGAAATAGGGAAAAACAACCGAAAACGTCACATCAATCTTCATCATGACAATGCCAGTTCTCACACAGTACGTCAAACAATTGATTATTTGAAGGAAAACAACATCGAATTAATGTCTCATTGCCCGTATTCACCTGATTTATCGCCTAACGACTTCTTGGTGTTTACGAATGTCAAACAAAAATTGCATGGCAGCGATTTTCATCACCTCAAGAAGCCTTCAAAAACAATGTTTTTGAGATACCAACTCCAGAGAGGAAAAATGTTTCGAGAATTAGCTTGAACGCATACAAAAGTGTATAAATCTTAAACGCGAATATTATGAAAAGCAATAAAACAGTTTCTCAAAAAACATTTTTTTTTCTCCTAGTTTTTGTAAAAACTTAAAAGGTTGGCCTCGTATGTTGCTCCCCCCGTTACTGACCGCTACGTACTCGGTAAGATAAAAAAATTTCTGCGTAGTCAATATCAGCTGAGTTCACAAAACAAGTACAGTTAGTATTAAATTACATACCAAACAATTGGCTTTGTGAACAAAAAATCACTGCATATAATTTCCACTAATAACTGTATACATGGATATTGTTTGCCTTAACTCGGCGAAAAAGTTAAGGAAAGAGCAATAAGGTTGATTTTTACTTGGAACGGACTTGCGTGGGTGACGCGCTCGAGAACGGACGAATCTTGGGCGCTCTCGAGCAAAATTGCTTACTGAGCCTTTTAAAAATATTTTGGCTGCAAACTATCAAATTCTAGTGCGGGCAATTCAAGTGCATGTGTGTACGAACCTAGGAAGATAGGAAGGAGGAATTCTACCGGCTCTACCGGACGATCGATCAAAGGTGAAAGATACGCGACCGACAAAGAAAACAGCAGGACCGAGGAGAAAGCAGGAAACTCAGGAGACGCAGGATCCGCAGTAAAAGATAAGTGATCGGAGGTTTAAATAGCCTTTTGTAGTCTTTTGTAGTCTTTGGTAGTATTTGTAGTCAATAAAATAAAATAAAATTATAAATAGATATTAAAACGGAAGGATTGCGTAGCAAATCAATGCAAAACTGTGCAAGCGGGTAGGCATCTAGGTGCGCATTTTGGGTACAAACAACAAGGGTAGGAAGCAGGTAGAAGCCATAGCAAGCCGTCGCAACCAAAAACTGAAACTCTTGTTATAAGGCCATAAAAATTCAAATCGAGGATAATACTCCTAATTAGGGCCAACTGCCAGAAAAATATTTCACGGCGGCAATAGTCAGTCAAGCATAGCTTCAATCAAGGGACTCACTCCTGATGGGAATAAAATAGTCGCGTATACTATTTTACTGACGGGCTGGAAAGCTGATAGGGGGTCAACTTAGGACAAGTTAACAAAGGAGGTTAAAGCCAAAAATTAAAAATATCTAACATTCAATTGCAAAGTAGAGTATATTAGGGATAATTTAGGTCAAGGAAATGGCAACCTCTAAAAGTAATAAACGAATGGTACAATTTAATCTTAATTATTTTAATTATTTTAATGTAATTTAAGTTACTGCAATTTATTTCAGTGCGTAGATTCGGGTAGGCCAATTAGGGCAAATCTAGGTCTCAGTAGCTGTACCTTCTAGAAGTAAAGGAAAAACTATCTGAAACTATAATCTCCTGTAATCTCTTTTAATTTAATTTAAATTAATCTCCCTTAATTTAATTTAAAGCGTAGATCCGGATAAGCCAAATTATTTTGAGTAGTTAAAACTAAAAAAGGGGCCAACAAAGCATAAGTTAACAATCGAGATTACAGCAAAATTCAGAATATTTCACATTTAACAGTAAAGCATTAGGGACAATTAAGGTCTAGGCATTTGTAACATCTAAAGTAATACGGACTGAACACTACCGCAATCACGATAGCCAATACCGTGGCACTCCAAAGGATGGAAAAGAAAATACTCAAACTATTTCAACTAACCAGAGGGGAAGAAAACATTTTGACGGCGCAAGAAATTCTAGAAGGGAAAACAATAACGAAACGGCTCACCACATCACGAATCAAATACTGGGCACATATCCTCAGACGACCTGCCAACTATCCTCTACAGCAAGCGTATGCCATGCAAACAGCAGAGAAGAAGATCGGAAGACCATGCTACACGTGGAATACATCACTGAAGAGGGACATCCAAAACACCGGCATACCTAAATAGACATGGGAGAAATGGGCACGAAGAAAAGAGGATATACGCAGAGAGGCAAGAAGACTCGACGCACTAATGGAAGAATCCGATCAGGAATCGACTGAAGCAGAACAGGCTAATGGAGAGGCGGAGGAAGGGAGAGAGTGAGAAAGGGGAAGGCAAAGGAGAAGAAACGAGGCATGCACCAGTGGGAAAGAAAACGATGGATGTCTAGCGGTCAACTGCAGAGGTGAAGGTTAGGGAAAAGAAGGAAGTACAATCCAGATTCGAACGTCCAACCCAGTGGCAAAATATTGTAATTAGTGTGGTAAATGTTAAGTCGTTAACTAGTCATTAGGAAACTAAGATAGGGGCAATCTGTTACCTTAAGACAAAGATAGATGAGATATACGAACAATGTAAAATTTGATACCAAAGCTATTAAGTTCAAAGGCACAATCGCATAACGGACAGTTGAAAAAGTTTGGGAGTAAATACTAAGTAACGGGTGTTCAAAAACTAGTACGTTTGGAGTAGGCCATGAGTTAACAAAACAAGAGACACAGTATGTCTTTACTTAAACATGAACCAAAATAAACGTCAAAATAAATTGAGGTTATAAACGAGGAACTTTAATTTACAATTAAAAATTAATTCATGAACAGCAAAGTGAATTACAGCTATAAACTAAAAATTTAGTTTACAATTTAATTGATTAAATGATTAAAATGTCCACCATCAGATTTAATACATTTTAAAACCCTATTTGTGACTCCATTAACTGCATTTATTAGAAACTGAGGCATATTATTTATTTCTTCAAACTTCTCATTAATTCGTAGTCTTAATTCTTCCAAATCATCTGTACGCTTTTTTGGTCGCCCACCCCCTTTCGATACAACACAGCCACTCTCACGGAACCGGGCTACACATCTTTTCAAGGTTTCTGCAAACTGCTGATGCACAAAAACCACATTTGGAAATTCATCACGGAATTCTGCAGTGCAGTTCTCTACTGAATAAGTCCAAACTCCGTCTACTTTTGTTGCATTGCGGAAATAACTTTCAACTATGAAAATTTTTTGTTCTAACGAAAACACCATTTTGTAATGCGCAAATTCTACCTACAAGAAATAATTTTTAGTACATAATGCGATTTTTGAACTAATTACTTACAG